>CAUYRH010036182.1:0-54800 GCA_963574655.1 Perodicticus potto | reverse complement strand
CCTTGGCCTAAATCTCTTGGGATATATTCCAATACAAACTCACCAGACCCCCCCCCCCCGCCCTCATCTCCTGGTGATACCAATTGGCAGGATTCTGCAGTTTCTTCTGTGTTTATTCCGAAGACCTGGCCCTTCTCCCTTAGGCCAGTGCTAGGTTCTAACTCAGGTCATGGTCCTGGAGACAGTAAGACTGTGTGTGGGAGGATGAATCCGGCACCTGCCACAAAAAGATCTTCTGTGAAAAGAAGCTGGTTCCTTAGACGGAGGTGAAGAGGCTATTTCCACTGACAGGAAAGTTCAGGGGAATCAGGGGTCATGCAGATGGTCAGCCTCATCTGCATCTCCCAAAATGTCCCCATCCCAAGTCTGAGGATCCCTCTTTACCACGGTCCTCATCTTAGACCAGGGGATTGGAATGATCTCACATTTCACTGGCACCACAGCTCTGCGACTGAGGCCTTGGACCAGACCCTTAGCCATGTCTGTGCTGTGGCTGAGTGAAGTAACAGATTCCTTCACTGCTACATAGCTGCCTTCTGATTCTCCCCCTAAAGCTTGGGTCAGGAAATCTTTCTCTTTGTGTGACTGCTCCAGGGCTATCATGAGTAGTGAGCCTGCCCTGTGACCCCAATAATGCATAACAATATTCTTATCCTCCCAGTGTCCTGCACTCCATCCTATCCACCGCTGGAGATATTTTGATAATCATAATATTACTGCATGCCACAAATTATTAGTGTCCCACTTCCCCCAGCAGGGAGGTCACCCTTTCACCCATCAAATAGGCAACAGACTCAATTCCAGAATCTTATTCCCAGTCTGCTATGTACTGCCACTCCTGGCACCAATTACTTTAATGTTGGAATACACGTGACATATTAAAGAGGTTGATTAAAGAGTATTTAGTTTAGGAACTATTTTCAGAGATGTGGGCAAGGTTAAGAGAATCGGC
The DNA here is from genome assembly GCA_963574655.1 of Perodicticus potto. NCBI lineage: Eukaryota > Metazoa > Chordata > Mammalia > Primates > Lorisidae > Perodicticus > Perodicticus potto. The sequence goes on along the minus strand of CAUYRH010036182.1, from coordinate 53,848 downwards.
AAGGGATGGAGAAGTATCCAAAGTTAACAACCATAAGAAGCCATTTCACCTCTTGCTTGGGGAGAAAACAGTGGTACCAGGATTCAGCAAGGGCTGTGGTTATGCTGCCCATAGGAGCAGTGGGCTGTGGGTTGAGGGGCACAGCCACAGCCAAAACCATAGCTCAGCAGGGAAGGTGGGTAAGAAGAATAAAACTTCCAGCTTCTCCCTCCTTCCCCATCCCAATCTCTGCCTGAACCCCCACTACCCAGTCCCAACCAGAGTCCAGAGGGCATGAGCCTGGGTGACACCACCCAGCAGGGTCAGCCCTCCCAGACACACAGAGCACAGCAGGGAAGAATGAAAAACAAGTCTGGAGGAAGGAAGAGAGACCAGCCTGCAGAGGGCTCTGGGCGATCTTCCCTGCCGACGCCCAACAGTGTACCCAAACCAGTTTTCTAGTATCAAATATTTAGGAAATCCCTTGGGCTTTTATGCAACTTGGTGCACTCTCCCTCCATCTTCTGCACCAGGGAGAGGGGCACCCTCAACCCAGCCATACCAGGGGTCCTCAACTATGGCCCATGGGCCACATGCGGCCCGCCAAGGACATTTATCTGGCCTGCTGGGTGTTTTTGCCACCGGTGCCTGTCCTGCTTAGCAGTCGACTAGTCCCTGGCCACAGTTCACGTGTGTGGAATGTGCACAGCACTCTCTGCCTCCCCTCCTTCTCTCTGTCTCTCAACTCCTCCTCCTCACCCGAGACTGAGACTCTTGATTGGAGGAGTCACGAGCTTGCCTGTGCAGAGCCTGCTGCTGCCTGAGGACCAAGGTAAAAACACTTTAGGATTTTTTTTTTTTTTTGAAGCTAGGAGGTCTATTTTTTTTTATTTTGCAGTTAGTAGGGCCTTTTTTGTGGTTAAGGGGGGGCCTTCTTTTTCTGAAGTTAGGTGGTCTTCTTTTTGCAGATAGGGTGTGCCTTTTTTTCACTTTAAATATTGTATTTGTATTTGTTTTCTTTTTCTTTTTTTTTGCAGTTTTTGGCTGGGGCTGGGTTTGAACCCACCACCACTGGTATATGGGGCCAGTGCCCTACTCCTTTGAGCCACAGGTGCCACCCCCATTTTGTTTTTTTACTTCAAAATAACATATGTGCAGTGTGCATAGGAATTTGTTCATAGTTTTTTAAGTTTTTATTTATTTATTTATTTTTCATAGTTGTTTTTTTTTTAAACTATAGTCCGGTCCTCAAACGGTCTGAGGGACAGTGAACTGGCACTCTGTTAAAAAATTTGAGGAACCCTGAGCTATACCCTTCTTCCAAGGAAGAGTGTCTGCTTTCCTGATCCAATGAAGAGGGACTCCAGAACTGAGAATCCTTCAGCCTGACGATACAAGAAGCAGCTGGTCAATATATCACCCCCTAAAAATGCTACCCCCTCTCTCAGAAGCCACCACCATTTCACACCAGTCGCCCCACGAAGTGATGCTGGGTTTCACTTTGTAGGTAGGAGAAGAACTCAGCTTTACTTCTTTCTTCTCCTTTTTTCTTTTATTTTAGGAGCTCAGCTTTCTATGAATACATATTAAGGGGGGAGTGGCCCCAGAGGGTAAAAGACTTGATGCAAACTTAGCCTAAAAAACAGCGGTGCCGTGAAGATCCTTATGCACGTGGATTTTTTTTCTTCTTTCCTCTTTCCTTCTCTTAGATTACAAAATATAACACTAACATCATTTGAAAGAAGAATTTAGAGTTGAGCTTATAGCTATGACCCGAGGAACTTTGTGAATGCAATGCCACACACCTTTATAAACAACCACTGGGTAACAGAGCTTTGCACATGAAAATGAGGGAGGCACGGCCCTGCCCTTGAGAAGCTCCCGCTTTCACAGGTTGAAATCCAAGTTCACACCACTAGACTGTAATTTGCCAGCCTGAGAAAAGTGTTTTCCTAGAGGCCGAAAGTTCTAGAATCCAGTCTCAGCTCTGCCACTCATGGCGATAAAGAGACGGAGGTAAAGAAGTGATATTGCCCTTAGGAGTGGGTATAAGGGCCCAGCTTACAACAGACACACACACACTAATTTGTTTGAGATCATATAAGCACCTCTATCCCTTGGGTTTCAGCTTGGTGCAGCCCAACCTATACCCTAAATACCTGCTCTCGTAAGTAATACTGCCCAAACTCTGAGGGAAAGCTTCTTCGTGTCTCTTCCCTGTGTTCTCAAAGGAAAAGTGACTGTGTGAGTGCCACCTAGGACGGTGGTGAGCCCAGCCCTTAAGGTGGGCCGGGCAGTGTGAGCACTTAGGTAAGTGAAAGGAATGGGTGATTACCTTGGTACCTACTTCCTCCCAGCCCAAATGCAGTTGATTCTTGCCCGAACCGAAAGTGTCACTTCCCTTTTAGACTAAATATCCATTTTTCTTGCTGCATCTCCAATCTGTGGTTCTAGAGGTGGGTTAGCATGGAATTCATGATAGTTGCAATTGCAGTGGCATTTTAGGCATATTTTGCAATACTAACTAATTTATATTAACTTATACATAACATAGATCTTGACATAAATAAAAAGTGCTACTAATTCTTTACTTGGAAAATAGATGGACATTGAACACTAGGGTGGCAAATAGTTTTGTAAAATGTATTTAATAAGATTTAAATAATTTTTTTGAGCCAGGTACAGTGGCTTACACCTGTAGACCCAGCTATGTGGGAGTATTGCTTGAGTCCACATATTCAAGGCCAGCTGGACAACATAGAGAGAGCCTGTCTCAAAAAAATAATTTAAAAAAAAGAATTAAATTTTTCAAAAAATAAACCTAAACATTTCATTTTGATTTAAATAATTTTCATATTAAATGTTAGAAAGTTCTTTAATTATAATTTATATCTTGCCTATTCATTTCTCTAGATAATTTTGAATATTTTCAAAGAAAAATAACTTAAAATTCATAGAAAATAAATTTAATTCTTAACATTTAGAGTTTTAATGAAAATATTTACATTTTGTACATTTGAGTATAATTCAATTTACTTTTTAATCTTTTATACTATCGATAAAACACAAATTATGTGAAAAGTTTAGGATAGCATAATTATTCATTCTAAAGAAATTAAGGCATAACAATTAATTTAATGTATTTATTTATATATTTTAGAGACAGAGTCTTACTCTGATTGGTCTCAGCCTCTTGGCCTCAAGCAATCCTCCCAGCTTGGCCTCCCAAAGTACTGGGATTATAGGCATGAGCCACTGAGGCTGGCAAGAAAAATTAATTTTTAAAAATGAAGTTCTGTTTAAAAATTTTATGAAGTATGTAATTCATGAATTATATATGTTTGATGCTATACATTGCCATCCCATCAACACTTTTCTTTTTCTTTTTTCTTTTTTTGCAGTTTTTGGCCAGGGCGGGGTGTGAACCCACCACCTCCGGTATATGGGGCCAGCGCCCTTTGAGCCACAGGTACCACCCCCTTCAACATTTTTCAAGTGCAAGTATAATTAAGTTCAGGTGTATATTTCATCAGTTGTCAATCATATTAAAACCCTAGTGTTGCAAATATTTTTTGTTTTGTATTTATGAAAGCACATCCGTCAAGGTAGGGGAATATAAAATATCTTATATAATAACTAGTAGCTTGATGTATTGTTCTCATCGTGGGTCTCCATGTACACTGTTAGCTTAGGCCCCACAAATATTAGACTGGACCTCTGAACTCTCACAGTTCCTGGCCCCAGTCAGCTTCCAGAACACAACCTGCCACATTAATTTCTCTGGGGCTGTTAAGGGGATTATAAACCAAAGAACAGAAAAAGTTTTCTTTGAAAAACATGTTAAAATACAACCACTTTGGGGGTTGATTTTGGTGTCAGGAATCTTCCCGACAGTATTAGTTATGATGCTTAAAATCCAAAATTTCCCTTGTCCTCAAAAACATTACCTTGCTTCAAGTACCTGCCCCCTCAGATGAGCTCTCAGTGTACAGCAGGCATTTCAAAGGTAAACCCAACCTGCCTGAGAGGCCTCAGGGCAAGGGGGTCCCAGGCTGGGGACTATGAAGCTCCTCTTGCCTTCTCCCTGCTCTGCGGTGGGGACAGAGGCCCCTGAGTCCAGCCAGCTCCCCACTACCCTACAGTGAAACCTCCAGTGGGCCCCTTATAGCCTCCAGGCCCCTCCAGCCCCAGGGTCAGGTCAAGTTTAAAGTGGATTCTCTTCTCAGGCACACAGCTAGTTCTGTCTACACTGCTAATGGTCGATGGTCCAAAAAAAGCACAAATGAAATAGGAATTTAATGGAATTTAATAGTGATGATTACAGCCAACTGGCCTTGAGATGCTCACCCCCAGATCAGAAAGCTCCCTCCTCCTGGCCAAAATGCCTCGCGTTCTTAAGATGCCACTGTCAAAGAGAGGAAATGTGGTCACGAAAGTCACTTTTGTCTATTTCACATCATTACATGCAGATAAGTTTCAGGAAATTAGATCTCTAAAATTAAGGACCATTTAATGCCCTTATCATCTGGGGCTGGCAATAAAAGCATTTCTGGAGATTGAGACAGTAAAACAACGAGGTTCTTGTTGCTGAGAGTTAAGGAAGAGTAACTGTTGCATGAAGCCCAGCGGGACCAGTGTTGGCATTCATTACTTTGGTTTCTGTAGTGAATCTGCTCCCAGGAACATGTCTGCCTATGCTTGCCCTGGTTTTGATTAGGAAGTGAGGAGGCCCAGCAGGTTTGCTCAGCATCGCCAAGCCCCATAAGTGCATTAGATACATAACAAAGGAATAATTTGGTTTTAACTGTTAACATTGGCATTCCGCAGTGTCAGTGGGGCCCAGTGGATTAATAATGATTTGGACTGACTGCGGCCCGTAACCCAGGGATCTCCAGTAAAGCTCTTCTGGGTGCAGGAGCCTGGTAGCCACGTGAAGATGAGGACTTTGAGCAGAAGGGCCACACCCTCACACTGAGGCCAGAAAACAGAGCTAATAGCACAATCTCAAAACACAGGGTAGAAAGCGAGGATTTTAGCTGAGTCGACAGGAGCAACATGGCCCTGGGTACACAAGCCCACAGGGACTCAGAGGGAAAATATTTGCATCACCTTCACCCAGATAGTAGGAGGCTGGGAGACCCGGCTAACATCCATGCTGAATAGGGTTTCCACGGAAATCAGCCAAGCATTGGAGAATGTGGACCTGGGTCAGGGGTGTCCAATCTTTTGGCTTTTCTGGGAGAAGAGCTCTCTTGGGCCACACATTAAAAACATAAATACCAACAAAAACTGATGACCAAAAAATAAAAAAATGCAGAATTTTCATGATATCTGCCACCACAGACAAGCAAAAACATTCTGTAATAATCCTAATTACGCAGCAGCCTGGAGAGTCTTAAAAATGTTGAGCAGATCCCAAGTTTGTGATCACTCATATTGACAATGCACAAGTAATGAAACGTCTTTTTTGGTATTTTTTATTAAATTAAAAGCAGAAGAAAAGGGGGCAAAATAAAACAAGACACACATTTGACATCGTATGTGAGAAACTAATGCATCAATGTCTGGCCCGAGGGAATAAGCTGCCATCTCAGTGAGTTCTCAAGGTGCTCTGAGTTCTCATCAGCTCTCTCTGAATGTGCTTCCTTCCTGAAAATGTAGATGCTGCCAAAAAGCGATGACATGAATAAGGCGTGATTGTGAAACAAAGGCTATTTGCCCTGGGAAGACAGGATCTATAAACTTCCAATAAAGAAACGTGATCAAACTTTTCTGTAAGTTAAACGTCAGATCGCAGCTTTGTGCATTCCATGTGAAAATTGGCAGGCAACAAATTTATGCTGGCTGAAAATGGAGTCACGAATGCACCAAAATATTGATTATTTTCCAGAATATTTGAAATCTGTTCTCAATTTTTTTTATCAAATCAAAAAGCAAGGCGGAATATTTTTTGCTGTCCATAGGACTGCGTTTAGCCAACGTGTTGAAGTGCATAAAATTGTGTTCCTTAACTTGACCTTGACATAACTTCACTCTCATGTGGGATGCTATTATGGTTTAAAATATTGTATTGGTAAGTTGGTCTTCACCTTGACGACTCATGTTTAACTCATTTAAATGAGTGTAAAATTAAATCCACTAAAAATGCTGTTATTTGTAAGCCAGTTTTCATCATCAAGTTCCGGCACAAATTTGGTTTTTGATACCATAAGCAGTTTGATAACATATCATAAAGTGTGTTCAACATCTGGCCTTGACTTAGCCATCCTCCTTCTGAAAAGTAAACAGTGTCACCATAGACAGCATCAATACTTTTAAGGAATTCCTGGAATTAGTGATGATTTAGTCCTTTGGTCCTATGAAATTCACAGTTTTGATGACAAATTTTATGACGTTATTGATTTTTAAAGACTTTGTTCATAAATTTTCTTCACGTATTTTGCAATGATACCTCATCAAATGTGAGTTGGGGCAGCAATTTCATTGTCCCCCATTACTTATACAAGTTCCACTCTTATCTACCATCACTGGGGCACCAGCAGTAACTATATCAAATATGTTGAAAATGGACAAAGAAAATAACTTTAACATTTTTTACGGCTCCATATAAATCTCTTAATTTAGCTGTGTCTTTCAATGGCACTAAAGAAGCCATTTCTTTAGTGACAGATTTATCAATACTTCTAATAAAAATGGCAGTTGAGCCATATTTATCGTGCCAAAGCATTACATTTAAAATTAGCAGCTTCACTCTCCAAACTTCTTTCAGTAGATTTTCCAGCTTCTTCAATTCGCCTGGCTACAGTGTGAGACAAACTAATTTTAGAAGTAACCTCCTTTTTTCAGGGAAAATTATATCTGCCAGGCTTTGCATACTTTGATTAATAAACTCACCATCAGTAAATGGTTCTGTATCTTTTACTATTAAATATGCTCCCACAAATCTTGCTTTTACAATGGAACGCACGTGAGTTGTAATTTTTAAAAAAATTTTTGTTCAGAAGAAAGACAGTTTTTCAGTACCACTATTTTGTCCTTACGACACAATCCTTCTTATGCCTCGAATTTGGCAGCATGTTTGGTATATAAGGCCTTTTTAAGTGGTAGTCTTTGAAAACTTGCACAAATGCCCTACAAAGTAAGCAGAGTGCCTTAGATTTGCGGCAACAAAATAGTAGTCACCTGTTCACTTTTCCTTGAACACTCTTCCTTCATCTGTAATTTTTCTTTTTGGGATTCTGTTTTCTTCGGAGATATTGTAGAAGCCATGCTGAGATTTTAAAAAATAGTAACAGATAGGGGACTGTATTTATTTTACTATGAAAGCTAAATGATGGGAAAATAGAAAGCAAGGTCTGGGCCCTTCCACATCCTGGCTGCCAATGCAGGGCGAGGAGGCGGCCAATTGTAAAGCACGGTGGGTGATGTGCGTGGTGCTGGCGAGGCGTAGAAGACCCTTGGTAATCAGATAAGAATGCTCACCTGACTCCTAAATAACATGACACCTAACATTGCCGTGGTAGATTGATGTATTATTGATAATCACTGCCTCTCCAAGACAGTGTAAGTATGAGTGTAAGTATGTTTGTTTTATGTGACATCACAACATGATGTTGTCATCTGCAAAGTTCAGGGTTCCACCAAAAAATCACCAAAAAGCTCATAATGTTTAAGTAAGTTTTCGATTTATGTTGGATCACATTCATAGCCAACCTGGGCTACAGGTTGGACACCTCTGATGTAGAGTAAAGCTCTGGGACATAAAGTCAGCTGTACAAGAGCAGCTCAGCCTCAGAGCATGGTGTCTCCCCACCAGGGTGTAGCAGAGGTTACTATTGATAGTTGCCCCCCAATATCTATCTACTCTCCCCTTCTTCTGCAATCAAACTCTGATTTTCACTGGTGAAGCAATGGGTTCATTTAAAAGACTATATTCCCAGCCTTCCTTGTAAAAAGGTGTGGTCTTGTGACTACATCCACCAGGGAACTGCAAGAAAGATGTAGTATGGGACTCCCAGGAAGGCTCCTTAGGGACCTAACTCAAAGGGAACTAGGACCCTCTGCCCTTTCACCACCTTAATTCCCAACCATTTGCTGTCTCTGCCAGCCTGGAACTTGGATGTACTGGCTGGAGCTCCAGCAGCCATTTGGTACCATGAGGTCACCTAGAGAGTGAAAACCACATGCTGAAGATGGCACAGCAAAAGTATCCTAGTGACACTGTGGCGCTGCCATTCCAGCTCTAGTTTTCCTGGCCCAGACTGCTTTTATGTGAGAAATACCAGCCTCCTTGATGTTCCTCAGAAATGAGAGGCATGTTCCATCCTTGGGACTTCACAATGGCTGATCCCTCTGCCCGGAGTACTCTGCCCCCAGACATCCACTTGGCTTGCTCCCGTGGTCCCCTTATCTCTCTAGCAGGAAAGCACTAAGAACCTCAGGCATTGAGGCCTCTTCTGACCGCCCTATTTACAAAGCATCCACATTCCCCAATATTTCAACAAGCTTATCATCTGTCATACCACATACCTTCTCCTTATCTGTTTATTGTCTATCTCCCGCCACTGGAATATAAACTTTCTGTGGCCAAGGGTTTGCGCTATTCTGTTCACCGCTGTGTGTCTTGTCCTTAGAACAGTGCCACATGAAGAAGGAACTCAATAAGGACTTATTAAGTGAATGAATGGGGCCGGCCGTGGGGCTCAACCCTGTGATCCAAACATTGTGGGAGGGCAAAGCGGGTGGATTGCTTGAGTTCAAGAGTTTGAGACCAGGCTAAGACAGAGCGACACTCCATCTCTACCAAGAAAAGGAAAACTAGCCAGGCATTTAGGTGGGCACCTGTTGTTCCACCTACTCAGGAGGCTGAGGCCAGAGGATCCCTCAAGTCCAGGAGTCTGAAGTTGTTGCGAGCTATGAGGCAACAGCACTCTACCCAAGGCGACAGAGTGAGACTCTGTCTCAAAAATAAATAAATCACTGGATGTTGTGACCTGACGGACAGGCTCTACATCCTCTTTTGTCCTCTCAGGCCCTGACACAAGGCTCATTAGGCCCAAGAAAGGTCATCGGGCACCCTCCCCCCCCATGGTCACCCAGGAGCTAGACTGGACCTCGGCTGCCCAGCTGCAGTGGGTGGGGGCAGAGGAGGTGCCTTTCCTGAGTCAGGTGGGCTGCAAGGGAAGAGAAGCTCATGCCTGGCCCCTTTCTGCCCTCATCACAGTCACAGACACACACCCTGCTGTCCTGTTTCCATAGAGAGCCCTAATTTAGCTGCTGTTCTCTTTTCACTTTCCAGAGGATACTGGGAGGCCCAGATGTCTGGTGAGCAAACTACACAAAGAGCCTCAACCTACTCATAAAAATGAGAAAAATTACTGAGTGTCCACCAGAGATGTGTGCATGCCTTGGGTCAGACCAGAGCACAGTGGACACTGCTGCACTTATGGCCGTGCGGCCTCAGAGCAGGGCACAGAGCACAGATCACAGGACTTTATTGACCACTGAGTGCAGGACAGGCTGACAGCCGGAGGGAGGCCCTGGTGAACGATGGGGGCTTCAGCTCTTTGCTTCCAGAAGAGCAGAGAGAACCTCAGGCAGGTGAGAGCGCAGGCAGCACTTTACCAGCACACTGGCCAAAGCCGACGCGGTAACCATCTCCTTGGCAGTGTCCTGCAACGGAGGATGACAGGGGTTAGTCACGGCACACCGGGCTCACCAGAACCAGTGCGCAGGCAGGCGCAGCGCCTATCAGCCTGAGGCCGGGCCCAGGCAGGAAAGCGGCACTGGCAGGACACACGCGTCTCCTGAACAGAGGAATAAGGCTCTCAGAGGCAGCGCTGCAAGCCGGAGCATCTGATAGGGAGCTAAGGCCCCAACCCGCAGCCCGAAGGTGGGGGGGCCGCCCCCCGAGGCACTTCAAGACTCAATTGCTTCTTTGATGCTGGTCAATCCTCCCCACAGGGGTTTGGGTTCTGTCCTTGGTCCTTAACTAGCCTGAAGCCAGACTGCCGGAGTCCAAGGCCCTGCTCCTCCACCTACTGGCTTTGTGACCCCGGGTCTCCCCAGGTCTCAGTTTCCTAATCTGAGAAATGGGTCTAAAGATAGCACCTCAGCCTCGGCACAGGACTGCTGCAGGAATGATGTGGGCTAATGCACAGAAAAATCTGGGTGCACTGAAGAGAGAAACATGTTCTAACAATTTATTCTAAATGTTGGCGTACAAACATCATTCTGTGTCAAATGCTTCCATTCCCAGAAAGAAAACAGCTCATGCTGAATCTTTAAGGAAGTGTGCTTACGTTTGCCTTTTATATCTAAATGTATGTAAACATGGGTAATACGAACCAATGGCCCAAGAAAAACGTTTTAGGAACGTTCTCAATGTTGTCTAGCAAACGTGTTTCTTTGTCAAACAGTTCCACTCAGTGAAAGAAAAGGGTTTCTGATGAATCTTATATAAAGCAAGCTTATGTTGGGGGGGGAAAAGAAAAGGAAAACTCTGAGTCCAGTGAGTGGCCCCTGGTACCTGCCTCTGAGTGTCAGCTATTATGACCTTATGGGCTGGGTGACTGGGGACAATTTGTTTTACTTCAGAACTCAGCCCCCTGATCTATAAACAGGAATTACAATGCGTATCTTCCAAGGTTGTAAGGATTGGATGAAATATTTCAGTGAAATCCCCGGCACAACTCAGAAACTAATAAATGTTAGTTTCATTCATTCGACTCCATTCCAACAAGAGCGATGGAAAAGCAGGGGGGAAAGCGCATCCCTGTCTGAGGAAGGTCCACGCGGTGGGAGCAGCGGCAGGGGGGAGAAGGGAAGAGGAGGAGGAAGCATCTGCGCTGGCCTTGGCCGGCAGACGGGAGCCCCCGAGGGAGGACGCACTGCAGAGGGCGCTCCAGACAGAGGGGACAGCGTGCGCAAAGGCAGAGACCTGGGCGTGCACTGAGAAGCCACGTTCAGGGGTTTGAACTTCACCGGTTTGAACCTGACCATGAGGTCACATGGAGGGTCTTCAGCATGACAGACTTGTCAGCGTGACGTTGATACAGAGGTCCTCAAACTCGCTGCACAGAAATGCTTCCCCAACGCCCGAGTCCCGCAGAGGCCCGGGAGGCGCTGCCAGGGCAGCACCAAGAAGAACGCCACCGCGTGCCCTCACGCGGGACACAGCCCCCAGTTGGGAACGGTGCCTCCTGTGTGAGGAGGAAGCAGAGAGCGGCAGCAGCTGGGAGAGAGAATCAAGCCCAGTCCCGAGCAGGCTTGCAGCCATCTGCACACTGGGCTCAAAGGCGGATTTGTCCAACAGGGTCAGTAACACCCTGAACAAGCCCTCCCGGCCAACACAGGTCAGCCTCTCTCAGCAGGAGCGCACTGGGTAGCCTGTCTCCTCAGACCTCTCCCTTCCCCTGCACCGGCATCTGGAGGGCCCTCCCGGCTCAGGCCGCTCTGACCACTGGCCTTCTCTGTAAAGGTGACAGCTCGGGCACCACAGCAGGCATCCCCAGAGGTTTTGGTCCTGTGGTCCAAGCTGATCCAGCACACTGGAGCCAGCCTCCCGGGCTGCGGCACACCGTGACCCCCACCAGACAACCTGCAGGGACGCCCTTTCTCAGGAGCATATTCTCGTCTACTCTGCTCCTTTGTATCATTATTTTTCTGCCAGTCACTTTTGGACCTCAATGCTCAGAAACCGTCCCACCCTGGGGAGGACAATGGCCTATTACATAAAACCAACTCCTGGCAGAAATTCATGAAATATCAATCAAAGCAACTGACTTGAACTGCAGCATTTTTAAAGCTCCTTTTTCCCGAGCATGGTCCTGCCTCTGCACCCTGGGACCCAGCCCTCCTTGGGATTCTGTGCCCGGCAAGGGAAGCAGTGATGCAGGGACAGACAGGACCAGACAGAGACGGAGGCCGACCGGATGGACGCCACCACCGGGGAGATGGGGAGATTTCTGTCTGGAAGGTGTTCCCAGATAGTTTCAGATTCCAAGGAAGAAGCCGCAACTAACCACAACTACCAACACACAGAAACCGTGACGGAGGGTGAGGAAGGTGTCAGCTGCACCACGGTCTCTGTTGCGGAACATTTTGTGGTTGCTGGACGCTCTCAGAAGTGAGAATAAAGTGCACCATGTAGGGAGGCGCGAGGACACCGTGGCTGGCACACAGGGCCTGCAGCCACCACCTGGGCTCAAGCCCTAGCCCCCCTTCACCCAGGTCAGTGTGTAGCTTTTTCCTGGCTCCTCAATCCCAGGCACGAGAGGGGGGATCATAAGAGCACCGGTCCCGGTAAGAATATAAAATGTATTCCACATGGAGCCTATGGGGCAGCATCTAGCCTGCAACGGGGGCTACCTGGGTCAGCTGATGCTGACACTTTCCAAAGCTGTGGCACATTCCTGACCATTAGAGACTGATTTGGGGAATGGTCACCCATGATGGGAAGGCAGGGAGATGGCAAGGTGGCTGTGAGGGCATCTGAGCAGGTGTGGTGGGACAAGTAGGAAAAAAGCTGGGCGAGAGCGAACAGAAGCACATGTGGCTTTCAGGCACAAGGGAGCTCGCAGGGCCAAGAGCTCAGGGAGGTCCTAGAAGGTGAGGGCAAAGCTGTCTGCTGACGCTGACCACCCACCTGGAGGTGACACAGCTGGCACACCAATGCCCCTCTGTCCACTCCTCTATTCACCTACTTCTCCTTCCCACAGGTAAATACAGAGCCCAAATTTCAGCAATGTGCACTTGTTAGGTTTTTCAGTGGTCCCTGTTGTATGAAATTCTCTTTTTTCCTTTCATTCATGCAAAATATATGCCTTTCCTATTAGCAAATTATAATTCTTTGTTCTTGGTTCGAGGGAATTCCACCCACCTGCCCCCTTTCCTTGAATTGCTCTACTGGCCTCTGTAAACCCTCTGGAGCAAGGCGCTGTACAAACACACAGGTCAATGCACCTCACAGCATCTTGGCTTCTTTCCCCACCTTCTCTTGCTCCGACATTAGGAACACGTGAATCCCAACCGCTTAAGCACCAGCCCCCTTTCTTCCAGGCCCCGAACGGCTGCCCGATCTAAGGCGGCTCCGTCACGGGTCCTTCTCACACTGAAAACAGGCGCGAAAGTCTTAATATTCTCCTCTGCTATCCCATCCCCTTCCTTTCCCCAGATCAAAAGTTCAGAAAATGCTTTCCCTCAGTTCACAGATGCATGGCCAAGGCCTGAGGGAGGTCTGGCAGGCAACGCAGAGACACCAGAAACGGAAGTGGACGCGCGGCTGGAAGACCTCGTGCCAACGAGGCTTTCAGTCGTGTGACTTTTGGCAAGAACCTGCCGTCTATCAGCCTACATGCTCCACTCTGCAAAATCAGGGCAACACTTTACTACCAAGGGGCTCGCGTGAGAGTGAAATCAAGACGGGGTGGGCGCCTGCAGCCAACACAGTCGACCCCTCTCAGATGCTCAGAAAATATAGTCAAATTGGAATTAGAATAATGATTATAGAAATAGCAGGGGCAAACAAATGTCAACTAATTCTGGCTGTCTTGAGCTCTGCCTGTATCTTTTCTCCAAATCCACTTTGTTTCATGTAGTCAACAAACCAGCAGCCACGCTGACCACCCCTGATGTCTCTGCTTCTCGGACGGAGCATTGCCCCCCAAGAGCTCTGCAGTGGGCTAAAGCACGGTCCCCAGAGATGTCAGGTCCTAACCCCTGGAACCTGTGATGTTACCTTACACGGTAAATGTTTTGCAGATATGATTAAGGATATTAAAATGAGGAGACTGTCTGGGTGGGCCCTGATACGAGAGAAGCAGAAGATGAGCCAGGGGAAGAGGTAACCAGGTGGCCTTGGAGGCAGAGGTTGGAGTGAAGCCACCACAAGCCAAAGAATGCAAGCGCAGCTCAGAGAGGCAAGGGCAGACTGTCCCACGAGCCTCCAGCAGTGGTTCTCAGCCTTCCTAATGCCGCGACGTATTTTTATTGTTAAAAAGGGGTCGTGGCCCACAGGTTGAGAACCGCTGCTAGCGAGCACGGCCCTGCTGACACTTGGGATTTGAACCTCTGACCTTTAGAACTGTGAAAGAATAGAGCTCCGTTGTTTTCAGCCACAGAGCTGGTAGTGATTTGTCAGAGCAGCCACAGGACACTAACGCCAGCTCTTAGTTAAGCACAGAAACTGACCCCGGAGGGAGCTCAAGACAGCAGCCGCTGATCCCCCCACCTCACCCATACCAGTGCTCGGGGCCAGGGATGAAGTGTGGGGAGATGGGCTCTACCTGCGCACCCCAGAAGCAAGGTGGGGCTGGGCGGAGCGTAAGGCTAAGGTTTGCAGGCAGCTAAAAAAGCAGTTGCGAAACCAGGATAGCCTTCATGGAAAGAAGTACGGAGAATTCTCAAAGAGCTAAAGATAGACCTGGTAGCAATCCCTTCCTTTGGGATCCCAAATCTATCCAGAAGAAAATCACTTTACCATACGGACATGTGCACCTGAATGTTTATCACAGCGCAATTTACAATCCCCAAGATGCGGAAACAACCCAAGTATCCATCGACCCACGAGTGGATTAATAAACCGTGGTGTACGGATGCCATGGCGTATTCAGCCATAAGAAAGGTGGAGATGTGTATCCTTGGTGACAACTTGGATGGAGTTGGAGATCACTCTCCTGAGTAAAGCATCACAAAGTGGGAAAGACGGGCATCACGTGTGCTCAACACCGACCAAAACTAGTAGATTAACAACTAGCTGCTCACATGAGAGAAAAGTCCAGTTAAATCCAAGACGGAGGGAGGTGGGTCGGCAGGTTCCTTCCCAGGGGTAATGGTGTGTGGGTGTATGGTACACCTGTGTGAAGGACATAGCTACCCCTTAGACTTTGCCTTACAAAGGCAAGTAACAGGGCCTAATTATATATACCCTGATATTAATTGGAATTTTTAAAAATGTTTTTAAAAAGTAGTTCTCCCACAGCAGAGGGTTATGTATTAGAATGTGGTCAAGTGGGTAGAACCGAATCAGACAAGAATATGAACTTGAGGAAATGGGCAACAGAGAGCCATGAGATCTTAAGCAGAAGAGTAACAGGCGAAGCAAATATGAAGGCACCCAGAGCAGGATGGGAGCTGGTGCAAAAGCTCTCCCAGGATTCCAGGCATAGAGGGATGGTCTGGAGCAGGTTTGGTACACGGAATTGGGAGGACGCTCTGGGAGGACGCTCAGCAAGCTGTGCTGGAGAAATGGGACCAAGGATGCTCAGCAGGCTGTGCTGGTGAAATGGGACCAAGGACGCTCAGCAGGCTGTGCTGGTGAAATGGGACCAGGTTCCAGCCCACAGATTGTCAGCAGTACCAAGACAGCATCAAGGAAGGGACGGCAGTAAGCCATCCAATGGGAAGAGCGGCTGGCAGGTGGACAGCAGGCCTTGGCATGTGAGTGAGAAGGCGGGACTGTGGGGCGGGGGGCAGAGCAGGCATCGCCGACTCCCATGCAGGGACCCCATTGCTTTATGCAAAGGGGTCAAGATACCAGCCTTCTAAAAACTGGGTTCAGGAAAAAATGGCAAAGACAAAGATGACAATGAGGATCACGGCGGTTTTTAAGCACTCACTACATGCGCTCTGATGGGTTCTGAAGACAAAGGCTGCCCAGAAGGAAAACTAGATGTTGTTATGTACTGGCTGTGCCATCTTGGGCCGGGCATTTAACGCACTTCGTGTTCTCATCTGTAACATGGTGCACTCGTGACACTGGAAGATAAGAACAGGGACCTCACCTGCCTTTTTTTTTTTGAGGCAGAGTCTCAATTTTCATTGTTAAAAAGGGGTCGTGGCCCACAGGTTGAGAACCGCTTTCAACCTGTGTCCTGGCAGAGTGCCGTGGCATCATAGCTTACAGCAACCTCAAACTCCTGGGCTTAAGCGATCCTCCTGCCTCAGCCCCCAAGTAGCTGGGCACCTGCCATAACGCCTGGCTAGTTTTTCTTATTTTTAGTAGAAACAGGGTCTCACTCTTGCTCAGGCTGGTCTCGAACTAGCTCAGGCAATCCTCCCAGAGTGCTGGGATCCCAGGCGGAAGCCACCACACCTGGCCAACTTAATCTGTCCTTTCATCATGGAATCCCCACGTAAGCACTCCATAAATGTCTACTAAACAAATAAACAAGTTCAGTTAGTCCTCACAACTATGCTGTGAGGCTAAGTATTGTATTGTAATTCCATGTGAAAGATGAGGAAAACAGTCTCATAAGGGTTGGCCGACTGAGCTAAGGCCACACAGCCGGTGGGTCTGGGAGTCCAATGTCTCCCATGATGTCTTCCTGACTCTCAAGTGTGTGCTGCTAGCCATCATGGTGCCTGTCCCCTGTATTAATAATCTGTGGCCAACAGGATGGTCCCAGAGGTTTAAGAGGCCCCCTCGTCTCCTCGGAACAGGCTGTAGAGAAGCCCCATGTGCTGGCCCTGCTGTGCCTCCTTTGAACCCAGTCATGGGTCACACAGTCTCTGCATAAAGTCTGGACAATGAGAAACCTGGCCTTTGTTTATAACTTTGCTCCGTGAGAAGGGAAAACAAGAAGAACTGCTACAGTCTTTTTGGCACATGGAGACTCACGTTTGGAGTCCCAGTAGCTAAGGCTGAGGAGAAGGGCAGCACCTGCAGACAAGAACCTGGGGACGCAGTGGGGGTGCCTCAGGACAGATGGTGGGAGCGCCCACGGCTAGATCAGCGCACACAGGGACAGGAAAGATGCCTGCCTCGGGCAGCCGCACCTGTGATGATGACTTCATCCCCGTCCTGCAGGAACTTCCTGGTCTGTCCATTCCCCAGCTCTATGGGCTTCGTCCCCTTCCAAGACAGCTCCAGCATGCAGCCAAAGCTTTCTGGTTCCTTTGTAACGGGAAAGGAAAACAGAGTCACAAGTATTTACGTCTGGGAGGGTGGGCGTGTCAGCTCTGCTGTGGACAGTGCTCAGGAAGACCCGGAATGGATCCAAGCAAGGGCAGGGAGACCTCATGCCCTTCAGTCTCAGTGGGACTGCTATGGAAAGGCCCTCGAGACTCGGCACTCTGCAGGCAGGCGGCCTTCCCGCCAGGGGCGGCCTTCATTCAGGACTGTGAACCCCGGGTCCGCCCCCACCAATGCCCCTCCCGGCCACCACACTCTATGATGCTCAACGCCGCCCTACTGGGCAGACAGCGCTCCTTGAATGAGAGGGTGTGGCAGGGCCTTGCAGGCAGTGACTGACACCACACCCCAGGGCCTTCCACTGGGAAGGTTCTGAAGCTCTCTCCGGGTTCACAGAGGCACGGGGAAGGTGGGAAGGGCCGTGCAGTGTGGCCACCTCATCCCAGGAGGGGGCAGTGAGAGATGATGACAATCAAGTCCCTGTCAGTTTCCTGGCTGTCCACATGCCACTGTGACTCTTCCCTAAAGAGGCAGAGACCTAGTGTCCCATTCCCATGCCAGCCTCCTCCTTAGGCTGGAATTTGGAAGAGAAGTTCCTTCTGTACCCAGTGAGGGATGAGACGATGAGGAAGATGGGGCAGTAGGATCACCCTCCCTGGGGTGGCCACTCCTTCTCCAGTGCGAGCGGAGGGCTTTGTGGTTTGTCTGGGGAATGGGGGTGTTTTGCAAGGCAACACAGTACTCACCGGCCCACTGATGGTTCCAGAAGCCAAGAGGTCCCCCGGCCGCAGATTGCAGCCATTGACAGAATGATGCGTGAGCTGCTGCAGCATCGTCCAGTACATATACTGCGGGAGGCACACAGTGGGGCCGCAGGTGCACACTCACCCTCGCCCACTCACCACGCCCTTCCCTGGCCTTCCCTGGCTGCCCCAGCTCTCCCTGCTCCCTTAGAGCAACAACACACTGTCCTCCTGCACAGCTGCCTGGGGACCTCCCGAGCTCTCTCCCACCTCCTTCGGGAGATCAGTTCCTCCACCGCCTCCTTCTCCAAGAAGCACTGCCTGAGAGCCCCCCTCACGGCTCTGCCCCCAGCCAGCAGCATCCCCGTCTGTACGTTTTTCGGAGCTGCCCGTGGACACCCTTGAGCCCTAGGTGGGGTCTAGGTCCTCACTTTGGCAGACGCTTCTTGTGAGCAAACGCCCCATTCACAGGTCTCCCCAGTGGAGGGGACACTGGGCAATGGAGCAGAATGATTCTAATGTGACATGAGAGCAGGCTGAGGGAGGGAGGAAGGAGCACTCGGGGAGGCTGGGCTGTGGACAAAGAGGGCCAAGGAGCCACGTGGCCGCTGAGAGGGTCAGAGGCAGCAAGTCCCCAGCCACTTAGATCTGCCCATCCAACTTTAGACCAGAGATAATTCTTAGCCATGAGCACCCTCAACAGGTCCCCTTGTTGCTTCTTAATAGCTTAGGGAATCCAGAATAATGTCAGATGGGGAAATGGGAATGCAGGGATTCAGAGGGTATTCCAGTGGCCTTAACACACGACAAAGGCCCAGGGGCATCCCTAACCAGGGAAATGCAGCCTGCAATCACAGAATGGCTGGAAGGAACAGGCAAATGCCACCACGTGCCGACAAGGACGGGGAGCAGCTGAAATGCTAAGGTACTGCGAGTGGGTATAAATCAGGGTGAGCGCTTTGGGAGCCTGGAGGTTCCCACGCCGAGTGTGCTCTATGGCCAGCAATTCCACGCCTGGGTACACACCCAGCAGGAACGTGCACAGAAAGTGTGTACTGGGTGGTCGCAGCAACGCTGCGACAGCCAAAATATGGAACCGACTAAACGTCCAGCAATAGTAGAGGGGACTAATCAATTGCGGAATAGTCACACCGTGAAACACTTTAAGGCAATGAGCAAAACGAGCCCTCACTGGGGGCACGAGGCCAACGCAAGGAGCCAGGCACAAAACAAGACCTGCCCTATGATTCCATTGCTAGAAAATGGAAAAACAGACAAGATTAATCCATGATAATGGAAGCCAGGAAACAGGTGACCTTGCTGGGGGAAGGAGGGAGGCGCCTGCTGAGATGATGGGACTTTCTCATTTCTGCTCTGGGTGCTGGTGACACAGGGACAGCACTTTGTGACACTCCCTCAAGCTGTGCACGTGCATTTTTAATGCCATGTGCATTTTTATCTGCCTGTGTTATGCGTCAACTAAAAATTCACTTAAAAAAAAAAAGTTGCTTTCATGAATCCAGCCCCAGGCAGGGTAGGAGAAACCAGGGACTTGACCCTATGGCATCACCTATTGTCACCTAAGAAAATCGCCAGCCACGTCTATGCAGCTTCCACCTCCAGGGAACTCTGTGACCTCATGGCATTTCTAGAAAGGGACAGAGCCGTGGAAGCTGCAGGCCCATGGGCTGACCCACTGTTACATCCTAACATGGATCTTGTGCTCCTGCTGGGCCAGGGGCAAAGTCTCCCTCTCTCTCCCCCTTCCAGGGAGCCATGTGAGCAGCCAGAGCTTACCTTGAAATTGGACCTGCATATGGTGGCTGCGTGGCTCATTCCGTCTCCTGGTAGGAAGAGAAGAGAAGCCTCAGTGCCGAAGCCCGCGTTCCACTAGCCGGGCAGGGAAACACATACAAGGGCACACAAAGTGGCCCCGTGGCCTGTAAGCCTGGGAAACGTGTGAGCTCACGGGACATCAGAGCTGAGACACTTCCACAGGGATGACCTAGCCTAGGATTGGGAATACACAAGCACAGGCCACCGCTCTCTCCTCCTGCACCCACGACAGACAGCATTCACTGATGACCCACACATGCTCCTCTGAGTCCTGGCGTGGCCTCGGAGCCCTTCTTAACACAGTGCTCCTGCCAGCCACGCATCACCTGGAGAGGGTGTGCCAGCGGAAGCCGGCTTGTGATCTGTGGTCAAGGAGAACCCACTATCCCCTCAGAAGCCCTCTGGACTTCTGGGCCACCTGTCTGCCCCCTCTCCAGCTGCTCCAGTGACAGGCAGTAAGCTGCTTTCCCGTTTGCAGTATTCACTGAGCGCCCACACGCACAAAGCCACCAGGTTACCGCTGTTCTACTCAGAACGGCACTGACAAGTAGAAGGCTCTTCTACTCCCTTGACATCAGGCTTCACCCTTTGGCTCTGGCCCCTCTGAGGTGGCTCCGAGAAGGTGTGCTTCTCAGCACACAGAAAGTCTGGGGCCCCAGGCTGGCTCCTCCAGAGACCCTTCCACCCAGATCGCAACTTGGACCGTCAGAACCGCACGTTTGGGCCCGTGTGTCTGGACACTGCGCTTTCTGGATGATCTTGTCCCTCCCCCAATAGGGCCCTCCCTGGATGTGCTCGCCCCGGGGGAGGCAGGAGGCAACACCCAAAGGAAAACACGGCAGGAAGGCCAAGGGTGCGTCTGTGGATGGAGGAGACCAGCCTAGGACTTAGGGTGCCGGGATTCAGTCCCAGCCTTGATATTAGCCAGCTAAGTGACTTGGGGGATGTCTTTATCCTCTCTGAGCCTCAGTTTCCCGACCTGGAGCTTAAAAGAGTGAGGCCAGCAGTTTCCCAGAGCCACTAACATGCTACAGGGCTCCTTCTAACAGCCCTTTCCTCCAAGGAGCATCTGGAGGGCAGGAAGCCTCCTGCCAGGAGCAATTCCAATGGGAAAGTCATGGTGTGTGTAGACGGGACAGAGGAGGCACGAAACCAAGGAGTAAAGGAGGCTCAGCCAGTGTGGCCCAGCTGGTCTACATGTGGCCACCAGGCAGGTCCTCTCCCTCTGAGGGCCCCCCAAAAGGACTGGAAAATGACACCTGCTCTCAGATACAGGCACTGTGATGACCTTTACGTTAATTGACTTGCTCAGCCCCACAACACCAAGGTCAATGCCGTTCTGATCCCATTTCACAGATGACAAACTAGGGCATGGGCAGGTTGGGTAGTTGCCCATAGTCCTAGCTGGGCAGCAGCACAGCAGAGCCGTGGCCTCCAGAGTGTCCATCATTGACGCTCTGCTGCTCTGTTGCCGGTGCCAGGCTGAGCAGCCACAGGGGATGTGAACCCCATCTGCGCGGCTCTCAGGGCTGGGTTGGGGTGGAAACTGGGGTGCTGAGTGTGCTGGCTTCATGAAGACACAGAGGGCTCAGCCAGGCCTCCCAGGGCAGGCCCAGGACAGACTCTCGAACGGGCACTCAGTGGAAGGGGCCAACCCCAGGGCGGGTGAGGGCAGAGGTGCTGTGTGAGCGGTGCCAGGCCCCCCCTGGGTGGCCGGCCAGAGGAAGACTCACAGGAAGATAGAGGTCCTGGAATCCACACCTTCCAGCCCTAAGAGCTAAGAGCTCAGTGACAGGGCTAATGTCACGAGGCCCAGCAAGGCTCCCTTTCAACACAAGCAGGTCCCCTACCCGCTTCTTCCCTTCAGGGGACCCACACACATCTCCAGGCAGTTGCAGCTGCCTCCCTCTCCCCTATTTTGCCAAAGCCCAGCAGTCATTGGGGCAGGGCCTGGACACAGGTGCCCATGCAGCCCCTGGGCACACCACCTGCCCCATGGTGTACCTTTCAGCGCGACAGAGAGGTTGATGTCAAACGTGTAGGGCTGGTCATGGCGCAGGTACGGCAGAGGCTTGGGATCCTGGAGAGCAGAGCACAGCACAGAGGTCACTGACAGGTCACAGAGGTCACTTAGCCTCCTCTCCCCACCCACGGTGCAGAGGGTCAACCAGCAGAAGCAGCCCCTGTCCTCGGCCCCTGCATTGTGTCCCTGGACACAGTGTCCTTGCAGCATGGGATGGGGGTGGCCATATGTGCCAGGCTTTGGGAGAAGCAACTGAGGGAGGGGCACCTGCAGGTCAAAGGTCATAGGAGCCAAACTGGGATGTCTCAGAAAGCCAGGGGAGGGGACAGCTGAGGAAGTTGGGCAGTGGGGGGCCTAAATGGGAACATCGTGAGACCTATGGGGAAAGGCTGGGCCTGGGGAGGCCGTGTCACCTGCTGGGAAGAACATCTGCACTTTGGCCAAAAGCAGTGTTTTCCCAAAGTGTGATGCATGAGTCACTTGTGGGACATGAGGTTGTCTTGGTGAGTTTAGTAGTTACATGCTTCCTTTTACAAATAAAGGTGCAGCTAGTGATGTCGGGGACATAAAGTTCCTTTTCTCAACATATTAAACGTTTTTAACTGAGAACTTCTCCAAAGAAAATCATGAAATATAGCCAGCTATTATGGCAGGCGCCTATAGTCCCAGCTACTTGGGGGGCTGAGGCAAGAGAATCACTTAAGCCCAAGAGGACTTGGAGGTTGCTGGGAACTGTGATGCCACAGCACTCTACCAAGGGCAACCATAGTGAGACTCTGTCTCAAAAATAAAAAAAAGAAAGAAAAACATGAAATAAATAATAGTTCAGAAGGGGCGAGAGCATGAGGACTACACATAAATGGTATTTGGGAAGGGCTGGCACAGGGAATGGCGAGGCTCAGACATCTCAGGGCAGGGCAAAGCAGTATCCCATGACAGCAGCCCTGGACAAAGACTGGGGACTAAAGCATGAGTGGGGGGAGGCTGCAGCCCAGCAGCAGCAGAGGGGGGACACACAGGCTGCTGCCAGCTGCAAGAGGAGGTGACGTCTGGGGCTCATAAAGAGGGAGAGGGGGACAAGTCTTGGTAACTGAGGCAGTGCAGTGAGGGGGTAGTGGGGAACGGCATGAGAGCCCCACAGGACTTTCATGGAGATCTGCCCTGCGGGGAAAGACCTCCCTCTGTCTGCAGCCCAGCAACTGTGAGGCAACCTCAGAGAGAGTGGCCTGGGAGGCAGAGGAGGCCCGAGGGAGCGAGTACAGATGGTCTGGAGCTCGGCCTGGGCCCCACAGGCAGAACAGAGTTAGAGTGGGCACTTTGGGACTCAGGGACACCAGAGAACCAGGGCAGGTCACGTGCCCCAAGCCAAGAGGTGAGAGTATGCCCAGGAAGAGCATGCACCCACAAAGACAGCCATGTTGAAGGGGGCATGAACATCCAGTCACAGGTGCCCCTGGTGATGGGGTGGGGCTGTGCCCAGGCTGTAGCAGGCTAAGGAGGATAAGACCAGGAAGGAACTGGGGGGCTGCAGGGGTGGCACCCCCTTGCCACTGGGCTTCAAATTGCTTTCTGTGGGTTGGGCTCCAGGGGGTGCCCTTTGCACAGAACAAAACTGAAGGCCACCTAGGAAGTTGTGCAATGGGGTGGTAACATCAGGGACCTCTTCTCCTGCCAACTGGCCCCTGTTCTGAAGTTTACACATTCTGTTTTCCCCCAAGAACTGTGCTAGAGACCAAAAAAACAAGGGAGAGTGACGGATGCCACAGCTGCCTGGAGGTGACAGTGACTGGATCCCCAAGGGCACCACAATGTGCACATGTGGTGGGCACGGAGCGGCCCTCCCGGCACTCTGCACGCCAGCAGGGGGCTCTCCCAGCCCTCCCAGCAGTCTGCACCCCCCCACCCCCCACCTCCCCACCCCACCCCTCCCACAGTGGGCGCTCCCTGCCCTCCCGGCACTCTGCACGCCAGCAGGGGGCGCTCCCCACCCTCCCGGCAGTCCGCACCCCCCCCCACCCCGGCAGCGGGCACTGCCCGCAGAGGGCGTGCTCACCTGCTCCGGATTGGGCACAGCAAAGGGCAGGAGGGCGTCCATGGGCACCACCCACGGAGAGATGGTGGTTCCAAAACTCTTCCCGAGGAAAGGCCCAAGAGGGACGTACTCCCACTTCTGAATGTCTCGAGCTGCAGAGGGGCAGACCCAGGACTTACAAAGGCTGACTGGGGCCACAGGGTGGTTGGGATAGCCCCCATGCAGGGGCTGGAAGTTCACCTTCACACTGGGACCCAGGGCACCATGGGCTGACAGCAAGGCTGCTAACCTCAAATCTTAGCAACTAACTGAAATCTCTCTGAACCCCGGTTCCCCATCTGTAAAATGGAAATATTACTATTATCTTGCAGGTATCAGTGGGGCATTAAGCACAGACTGACACATAATAAGTGCCCAATAAATATTAGTCATGGTGTCAGGCACAACCTATCAACTTAAGAGAAAATCGGAGCTCAGAGAAATTATGGGACTGGGCCAAGTTCTCTCAGCCAGAAGTCTG
Source organism: Perodicticus potto (assembly GCA_963574655.1). Classification (NCBI taxonomy): domain Eukaryota; kingdom Metazoa; phylum Chordata; class Mammalia; order Primates; family Lorisidae; genus Perodicticus; species Perodicticus potto. The sequence goes on along the minus strand of CAUYRH010036182.1, from coordinate 29,803 downwards.
TCTGACACCTAAACCCACATCTCAGCCACTATACCACCTGCTGCCACCGGTCAGCAGCTGAAACCATCCCTGGCTTCTGTGTAAGTATCCCACGTCCCCGCATGCCCCGGCCTCCCCCAAAGCTGGCACTTAGGGGCCCAGTAATCACCACTCCAGTCGTTCATCAGCACCATCCCAAAAATGTGCTCGTGGGCCTTGGAGATGGGGATCGGCTCCCCCAGTCTATTCCCAGGGCCTACAAAGAAAGCCTGATGTGGGGGAAGCTGATTAGAACTGGGGCTGACCTGCAGTCCCAGGTCCTTGTCACCTAGAGAGCAAAGGTCAGGCATTTCCAAGCCCTGCCCTAGGAGCAGGACCGCTACAGGGGCCTGGGAGAGGCTGCTGTTTCCAGGTGGCCACCCATGCCGAGCTGCCCAGGAGAGCAGTGTGCAGCAACATGGCGGTGCCCATCAGGGCCCTCCACGTGCCCTGAGGGCCACTGCAATCTCTTTCCTCCAGTGCACCCCAGGCCATCCCGCTCTGTCCTCTTCACCCCATACATTACGACTGGACACCATATGAAGCTTGTGACAAAGGAAAATATCAGAGTTTGTATCCACGTCACAGGCAATCGAAAGGCGGCCTCCTTAATGCAGCAAAGAGCGCCTGATGGGGCACACCCCACAGCCCCTCCCCACCTGCTGCCTGCCGTGTCTGAAGCAAACAATAGGGACACCGTGTGTGTGAGCCAGCAGGACACCCAGATAGCATCAGGGAGCAATTGGGACATGTCTTTCAAAGGCACGTAGACTTGGCTATGGCGTTTGGAAACGTGAGTGACAGTGTTTAAACACTGCAGATTTTTCATTAAGATTGAAAATAAAAAGGCTGGGTGCCATAGTTCAGTGCTTAAAGTGCTAGCCTTGCAAACCAGGGGTTGTGAGTTTGATCTTTGCCTGGGCCTCCCCCTGATTGAAAAAAAGAGAGAGAGAGAGAGAAAAACAAAACCCCCCAAGGGCACCATCCCACAGAGGAATCCACCTCCTCCTGTGTCGTTTGTGCCCTCTGCCCCCACTCTGATGTCTTGCCTTACTCTGCCCCAACTCCCCAGACTGGGGCCAGCACTTGGGGGGCATCTGCTTGTACTTCTTCACTCTCCCTGAGTGAACCAGGGGTCTCCCAGGGCACCTCCAGGAAGGCAGCAGGAGGCAGAGGGCTGCCAGAATGCCCTGCTGCCCTCCTCCCACCCTGTTCCTCTCCTCTGCCAAATCCGGAGAGCTCACAGGGCAGCAAAGTTGTGACAGAGAGCTCTAGAAAAGCCAATCGGGTCTCCAGCCTTCATCAGCCAACCCTGGATTCCCATCACTGGAGCCCAAATGGGTGGCCCCCGCCCTCCTCCTACACCTGCAGTGGAGGCTCTCAGAGCTTCCGGGGCACCACATTCAGCCATGGGTGCTGCCTGCGGGAAAGCCCTCCACCCACCTGCCTGCAGCCCCTGCCCTTGCCTGGCGCCACCACCATTACCCGACAGCCCAGCAAATGCTGAGACACTGCCAAGTGCCCACAACCCTCCCTCCTCTGGTTAGTACCCCCCGGTCCCCTCTCATGTGGGGACTGCCCAGAGTTCAGTGTCCCTCTTAGAAAGGGCAGCCCTGTAGCAGCATAAGGGACCCCTAGGGTGATGGGGCTAACAGCCAGTGACAACACCCTGGCTGTGCTGCTGTGCCCCAGTTACGTGGGACGCTGCCACCAGGGGAGACCAGGTGAAGGATATTGGGGTCTCTCTGCATTATGTCTCACAACTGGATGTAAGTCTATAATGACCTCAAAATAAAAACCACAGTTGAAAGAAATGTGCAGCCCTGGAGGGATCACAGCTGCGCGGGTGTGTGGGCCCGGCCACAGTGCGGTGGGGCTGGCCCTGCTCATTCCCGCTCTTCACGGCAGTGATGCTCTGTAACATCACTGCAAACGCTGAACCTTGCTACCAGGGGAAACCCAGGGTTGGTTAGGCTCCTACCAGCCTCTGCTCAATGCCTAACTATATTACCTGTTTCAGGTGCGTTTCTGTTTAAAGGCACCTCATCTGATATATCTTGTTGATTTGTTACCATTGAACCGAGCCACACTGGGCCAAAGCATTATTGAACTTGTGTACTTTCTCCATAAAGCACATTGGAGCCTTCTCGCAGTGACAAACACTAGGCGGCACTTCAGCACTGCACTTGGGGACCATTATAAACAGTTAAATCGCCCCCCAAAAAGCACAAAATGTGAAAAATGTGGCATCAAAAAGATGGCAGAAAGGACACACACGTGCTTAGACAGGAAAACCTTGTTTGATCTCATCTGGAACCACACGCCCGTCTGATGGTGACTCACATTTTTCACTGCTCTGCATATGTCCATGAATGACCACGAAAGTCCTCCAAATATTCATTTGAGAGTTATAAATAAATTTTCACAAGCAGGCAAATTGGCAAATACAGAATCTGCAAGTCATGAGGATGGACTGTCCTTCCGACAGACAGGTGGGGACACAGAGCTGGCTAGAGAGGAGTGGACAGCTCGTGATGCAGGGCAGCCCCCACAGAGGGCTCTCATGCCGGAAGGTTTAACAGATCTGTGGTGACAAAACACGGAGGCACCTTACCATTTCCAACTCTATGTCCAGGAGTTTGCAGGGGCCATATACTGGGGGCTTAGCTGGAAGAATAGAAAACAGAGAGCTGTGAGGCCCCACGCACACAGAGGTAGGCCCCCACGGGGCTGGGCGCTGGGAGGCCCCACGCACACAGGGCTGGACGCTGGGAGGCCCTGCACACATAGGGCTGGGCACCCATGGGGCTGGGCACTGGGAGGCCCCACACACACAGGGCTGGGCACCCACGGGGCTGGGCGCTGGGAGGCCCCACACACACAGGGCTGGGCACCCATGGGGCTGGGCCCTGGGAGGCCCCACGCACACAGGGGTTGGCACCCACGGGGCTGGGAGCTGGGAGGCCCTGCACACACAGGGCTGGGCACTGGGAGGCCCTGACATACAGGGCTCGGCACCCACGGGGCTGGGCTCTGGGAGGCCCTGTGCACACAGGGTTGGGCGCTGGGAGGCCCTGACACACAGGGCTGGGCACCCACGGGGCTGGGCGCTGGGAGGTCCCACGAACACATGGCTGGGCACCCACAGGGCTGGGCGCTGGGAGGCCCCGTGCACACAGGGAGAGCACCTGGGGGGCTAAGCACTGGGAGGCCCCACGCACACAGGGCTGGGAACCCGCGGGGGTGGGCTCTGGGGTCACTCACAGTCATCAGGTTTCATCTGTCCCATGGGCCTTCGGATCGGGGTGCCAGACACCACGACAGAGGAGGCACGGCCATGATAGCCCACAGGTAAGTGTAGCCTGACGCAGGAAAGCAAGAGAGCAGAAGACACCAGCACTGTACCAAATTGTAAAATAAACTTCAACCGAGGTCCCCAGAGTAGTCACATTCAAAGAGACAGAAAGTGGAATTTGGCTGCCGGGGACTAGGAGAAGGAGGGGAGGGGCGTCACTGCTTATTGGATGCAGAGCGTCAGTTTTGCAAGATGAAAACAGTTCTGGAGCTGGACGGTGGTGGCGGTTGCTCAGTGTGAACGTACTTCGCATCGCTAAACACGCAAAAGTGGTGAAGACAGTGCATTTTATAATGTGTGTATTTTACCACAATTTTTTAAAATTTGATTTTTTAAAAACTTAGAAGGTGCTCAAGGGTGAAGTCAGGCTTTCTCCCACCCACACCCTTAATGCCAAAATGGAGCTGATGTAAATAGTAGAAGACGGTGACTCTCAGCGACAGTCACCATGTACACAGCACTGGGGGTGAGCCAGGCACCTGTGAAGAGCTTTTGGCATTGGTTCCCTTTTCATGTCATCGTCACAGGAGCCCTGCAGGTGCCGCAGCCAGTGCTGACCAAGCCTGGGCTCTGTGAGCACCCCTGGCTTGGCCGAAGTCCCCCACTGTGAGGCAGTGGCACGGGGGTGGCACAGGGATTCAAATCCAGAGCCCTCTGCCCGTACGGTTCTGCCGCTTCCTCTATAGCTCACGCCCCACCTAGTATTAGGGGACCTTGGGAACAAGTCATACAGCTTGGAGCAAAAGAGTTAGCCCAGGACAACCGGGACATGGTCAAGAGCTCTGACTGTAAGACAGAAGGAAAAGGAAATGACAGGGGCAAGTGGCCCTAAACACAAAACACACTGATATGATTTAAAGTGTACGGCACTAACATGAGCAGATTGACTGTACTCGCACCTGTATATTTTTCTTTGTCTTTTTAAAAATATCAGAACACACTTTACACAATACCCCGTACTTATCTCACTGAATATACACCATGCATATCTCTCTGGATCTAAAGCTTTCAATAGCCACAAGACACTGCATATTGTGAACAGGCTAATTTTTCAACTATTTCTCTACCTCTAAGTATTCAGATTGCTTCCAGCTTTGAGCCACTAGAAATATTGCTAGTAAACATACCTGCCCTTGAATACAACACATTAGCGCTTTTATTTCTATAGGATAGATGCACAAAAGTCAGACTATAAACATTTAAATTATAAATGTTTTGCTTTATATATTTTCTATAATTTGGGGTGATCACATTAAGCATATTTACCTTTATAATAAAGAACAGGTACATGAAGTAAAAAAGCCACACTACAGGCCACCATGCCTCCCATACCGACAGAGAAGGCCTGTTTGCTCTAATTCTGCAAGACATGGGGCAGAGACAGCCACAGCTCCCACACATGGCTTCAGACACTGATAAAAACCTGTGTCCCAGGCCCAGCCTCTTCTCTCACTTCCCACTGCCACTGTTCTTTGGCCACTGGGATCCTGGAACCCAGGTGACAGATAGTTCCTCTGTGCCACCAACACTAGAATAGACAGGTGGCTTGGGACAAATGCAGCCCAGAGCCTGCACAGGGCCAGAGTCTTTAATATTTGCCCATCTCAAGTGGGAGCCTGGGTTCTGGTCCCAGATTCGCCCCTGCCCTGTTTGCAACCTTGGCCTTGGTGCTTGACTTCCTTGGGGCAGCACTGCTCTCTCCCTTTTCTCCTTCCTCTTGGTCCTGACAGATCTTTCCCTTGTGGCATGGCCCATGCTGAAGAAGAGCAGGTGGCTGGCAGCTCCTGGGTCTGGGGTGTGTTCCTGCCACTGTGTCCAGACCTCTCCAGTTCTGAGAAACTGCCACATCCACACACAGCACGGAACAAAAGGGACCACGGCTCCGGGTCCTTGGCCTGGGCAGTGGCACTGACCTGGGAGCTGGGAGACTGGCTTGGACCTTGTTCATCCTCAGGCTGGCGGATACTTCTCAGTGCCTGTTTCCTGCCCATAAAATGGTGATGGCCTCGGCAACCTCATGAATATCATAAATATCAAATGAAGGGACATAATAAATCAGGTTTGAGGAATACATGGCCCCGAGTACACCTGAGGATTCTTCCTCATCAGAGACTGTAAGTGTGGACCACGCTGAGGTCTAAGGCTCACTGGTAGAACAACACACAACTTACAAATGAAAGACTCCAAAAGACAAGGTGACTCAGGGACCCTAATTCCCACCCCTACTCTTTAGATGAGTGTTTTTCAACCTTTTTTTTTTTTTGCAGTTTTGGGCCGGGGCTGGGTTTGAACCCGCCACCTCTGGTATATGGGGCTGGCGCCCTACTCCTTTGAGCTACAGGCGCCGCCCCTTTTTTTTTTTTTTCTTAATCTTACGGCACACTTGCACACTTGAACCTATAGTTGAACTTCCATGGCACACTCAAATTAAGTAGATCAAAAAAACTGGAAAAAAAAATACTTACTGTGCTTTGAATTTCTTTTCAAAATAATTAATGATCTTTAAACGTGTTTGTGTCATACCTAAGACATTCACAGCACACCAGTTGTAAAATCATTGCTCTAGATGAAAACGCTTAAGGGACTTGCCCTGTGACCCCACAGCAGGTCCTGAGCCAAGCTGAGAAGACCAGAAGCTGAGACTACTGTGTGCAGAGGTTGCAAGCTCAGGGTTATTACTGGTTACATGGTCATTATCCAGTTTACTGTAACCTAAGAAGGCTTGGCAGCTCCTACAACAAATAACACTGCTGGAAATGGAAAGACAGACTTTGAACTCATCCAGACACCTGGTCTGGAACATACCAGTTCGGCATCAGTGCATTCTCCGTGCCCCTGAACATGATCCCGATGTTGGTAGCATGCTGCCGAGAGGAATAGAAGTCTGTGTAGTCTCCTGCAGAAGACCCAAGAGATCCATCAGTGACCCAGATGCTATGGGATGAAGAAGGGATGGTCCCAGGGACTGGGGCCATAAGTGTACACACAACAACATCTGCACACCCCAGAGCTCAGCCTGCATCCTCTACTCCAGCAAGGGGACACAAAACAGCCTCACTAAAGGTTTGTTTTTAAAGCACACAAACAAATAAGAAATTTAGGAGCCCAGATTTTCTAAAACACATAGTGGAATTTGGATATGAAATGGCTGACACCACACCCAGCCCTGTTTCATTAGACTTCCCCTCTATCCCCCAGGGCCAAGGGCAAGGTCTTGCTCAGGGCAGGTGCTGAGACAGGGGTCACTGTCTCAGCACCTGATGATGACAAGCTGAACGGGGTGGTTTGCAAGCTGCAGACCCTGTCGTCTGAAGGAAAAGTTAGTAGGGACAGTTTGCCTGTTTATCTTCCTAAATCTTCCCTCTGGGGGGAAAAATCTGGGTACACACCAGTACCAACAACCTAGACTAGAAAGGAAAGTGGTGAAAGACAGGAGAGAAAGGAGAGTCCACGGGGCGGACCAGGCCTCTGCTGCTCTTCCCATCTTAGCCACAGCACACAGAAATAACAGCTGAGATATTTTCCAAAAGAATAGATCCGTAACAAAAAAACACGAAGGGGCACCATTAGTCAACCAGACATGATGAGGAATTCTAGGAGAACTAATTTGCACAGGCCCAGGGGTACAGGGGGAAGAGGAGTGAGAGGCCAATAGGGGGAGGCGACTCTGCACTTGTGCCCAGCCCCACCTGTCCCCAGTCCCCTCTGCCCCCACCCTTTAGCCAGCTTTATCCAAGCAGCCAGCTGCTGAGGACTCAGCCCAGAATCAAGAGCTGACCCAGAGCATCCAGATTTCCTGGGGCAGGGAAGCCAGCCCCTCAGCACACAGGGGCCAGCCCAACCAATGGGGAAGATCGCCTCTCATGGGGCAGAGAGATGGACAAGGACAGAGGCCACAGGCTGATTCGGCCTCTCTCTGTATCAGCCTGAGAGATCTTCCATAACTCCAACTTGCTGACCGACACGCATCCAGACACCCTGCTAAGTGCACATATCACACTGGGGCGCTACACAGCCCTCCGGCCTCCTCGCTCGCCACTGGAGCTCAGGGCACTTGCCCCACAGCTTTGGGGACAGTAAGAACCTGGTCACAAACCTGAGCGGCCTGCAACTGGCCCAGGAGAGTCCCTGGGCCCTGACACACAGGCTGAATTAATGCTGTACTTGTGTGCTGAGGAGGGTCAGTGAGGAGAAGGGGACAGCCCCAGAGCCCCTCTGACATTTCTTCTCCCACCCACATGGACACAGGGACCAGGGCACCTGGCCGCCCCCCTTGGCCCACTAAGCTGCCCGCTCCTTGTCTCAGCTAACTGACTGCACTCACCTATGGTGGCTGGCAGGTGCATTGTGGCAGAGGCCTGAGAGGTGAACGCACTGAAACATAGAACCCGGGGTTTCAAGGTCACACAAGTGGCATGGCTGGGTCTCTACTCTGGTCATCTACCCTCAGGCTTAGCCCCTAGGACCCTGCTTACAATCTCCAGGGGCACTTCTGCCCGACTGGGGACAGCTAGGCTGAACCTGGCCACTGCACAGAGGGCGTCCTCCCACCAATGCTGAAACGCCTTTTCCTATTTCTATGTTCCACCCTGCTTCCACTGGGACTAGTGATGGGGACTCCTCCCTGTTCTAGACACAGACAAGAGCACAGATGATGCTGATGAGCAAGAGCTGAGGAAGAGAGCAGCCCCCGCCCTGGCACGAGGCAATCCCGGTCCATCCAGCACCCTCCCGCCAGCCTGCACCCCGGGCGGGGGCTGGGTGAAGGCTGGTCTGAGTCTACCCAGCACACGATCTGCTGTGCCCCTGCTGCCCCATGTGTCCACACGCTCCTTTACCACTTCCGCAGCTCTGCGTCATCTCTCAGCCTGGCCTGGCCAGCAGACAGCAAGTTCTGTAAGCACGCTCTGGCCTCCTTCCAGGCGGCCTGACCCAGCCCCATGAAGCTGTTGAGAACAGGCTAGGACCAAAACAGGGAGAGATCACTCTGTGGGGTACCCCTCCTGCCAAGGGGAGGCCAAACTGTGGCCAGCCCCTGCCACTACTTTCCCGGTCATTCCAACTCTCTGCACTTCTGCCCTTAGTTCTCACCACGCTGGAGAAAGGCATCACCCTTCTCAGCATTGCTTCATCGCTCACAGACTTGCCCTCCACTGTCCAGGCCCAGGAGCTGCTCCCTGGGACGGCGACCCCGTCAAGCTTGGCCCAGGTGCAGGTTCCAGGGGAGGCACAGTCCCATCTGCAAGGGTACCGCAGCCTAAACCAGCCCCCTTTACAGAAGCTAAGAAGAGGTTCGTAGCCAGTGAGACACAGCAGAAAAATCACGCATGGGCTCTGAGTTGGTGTTCCCGCCCCAACTCTAACACTTCCTCCCGTGTGACCTGCGAGAATCATGTCTCATTCTAGAAGCTCAGGTTTCCATCCATGTACTGATGATTCCAATTCCTATGCCAGAGGGTTGTTGGGAGGAATGAGGGAAAGCGTGTGTGCAAAGCTCAATCAATGCCACGCTCTCCCCAGCCCACTCGGGGAAGACACGCATCCCAGGAGCTGACCACTGACAGGATGTGAGTTCACAGCCATCCCATGTATACACATGCACGCTGCAGGCTGACCGCTTCCAGCTATACCTACATACCTGGAGGGCAGGGCTCATGGCTCCCCATTGGGAGCCCACACAAGCCTTGAACAGGCAGAGGCTCCAACAGCCTGCTGGGGAGGGAAGCAGACCGCCTGGAGAGCATTCTCTCAGAGCCACCTGGGAAGACTCAGCACTGCATAGACAATGACACCCTTTTCCCCTAGAAGCTGGCCCCAAGGCCACCTCCTATCAGCTTATCTGTTTGAGAACATCCCTAACCTTATGTAAGCAAAACCTCTGATACCGCTGACAGCACTAGCTCTGTGGGAAATGGAAGGCAAAGAGTATTTTCCTGGTGGCATTTGCATTAAGTGTTGCTGAGATCAGGGACAAGCCATTTCACAATGTCCTACCTGAGAGAAGACATCCTGGTGTTTGGAGAGGACAGGCCCGGTGAAGAGGTGTTTAATGACACTGAGGTCCAGGATCTGGTCGCCTATGGCCACGCCGATCCTGGGTCTTGGCTAGGAGGAAAATGGCATGGTCAGCACTAGGGGAAGTCTCTGACAGGGAGAGACTACATTTACTCAGAAAGCCTGTCTACTTGCTAGCCCACGGCCGCCCCTAAGATGGCCCTTTAGGCAGAAGGGACTGAGGAACTGTCTCCATGGACCCTTGTGTCTTCTCTGCTCCCAAGACAAAAAGCAAAAAAGAGCCTATGTTCCCTGAATGGGAAATAAATTAAATATCCCTTGGAGTGGGGTTACAGCAGGCAGCCTGGTCCCAGCCCCTTGTCTCCTGCACAGTTTCCTAGGATCTTCTGCCTTACTAGGAAGCTGGATTGATTTTCAGGTTTAAGCAAGGCCTTTGCTCAGGACAACTCACATGTGAGGCAGAGCAGTGAGCAGCTCTCACACAGAGCTGAGGGCCAGGTGCCTGGACTCATGAGCACTGCTGTGGCTCAGGCTGAGGGAGCCAGATTGCTCAGGACACGGTGGGGGGTGGGGTGGGGGCTCCCTTTCTGTTCAGCACCAGCACTAATACAGTGTCTTAAACATTTGGCAAAGCCTGGTCTTTCAGCTCACCACCCTGACCTTTGCTCGTCAACAAGGAATCAGAGAGAGTATTTGCAGACTCTGCCTCCTGGGCTCTGTTCTGAGCCCAGATCCCAGCTCTCCTGGACCATCAGCTTTGCCATGTCAGTTACAGAGAGCAGAGAGGTGGGGGTATTGGCCAGCCTTATCTCCACCAGCTGCTGATTTGGGTAGGCTGAGAGAAGACGGCCACTTCTTCACGTGTGTCGTCCTTCTGGACCAGGGGCAGAATGCAGGCATAACCTCACCCAGCAGAGGCCCCAGCACAGCCTGCCCTTAAGGAGGCTGCCTGTGAGCCCCCCTACTCCTCCCTCCATGGCCGACTCCCTGGGCCTCAGTCTCCCACTCTGGAAAACAGCAAATCTGCTGCAGGGGACAAAGAACTGCACCACTTGGACCCAAGTGGCCATCTACTCTGGGGACATGCAGGCCACATCTCTGACCCTGGCCCCCTCACCCAGCTGAAGCCAAGAAGGAGTCACCAGCATTGGGCAATCTCCAGGATCTGCCAACATAGGGAAAGAGGGGTTCTGCCTTGGCAACTTGACAAGCCTGGAGGGGCAGCCCTCCCATGGGAATGTCCAATGCCTGCGGTGACAGCTTTAGACGAGGCCTGTTCAGCTGGAAGGCCCTGAGCCTTCTGGGGTACTTTATCCCCGGGGTTCTCCCAGATTTCCCAAGTGGCTGCATTTCCATATCACAACAGCAGGGAATGGTGTCCGAGAGCCCCTAGCCACACTCCAGGGGACGTGAATATTATCCCCCTGGAAAGCAAGTCGGAGAACCCCACTAGGGGTGTTCCTACCTCTCACTAATGTTTTCTTATGATGAACTTTTGCTCCCAGGAAAGGGGAGGACACACCTGCCGAGGGCAAAGTGTTAGGCGGCGGCAGAGGGAGGGCTCTGCCAGCAGAGACGGTGGTTGGCTAATACAGGTTAAGGTTTAACACGCCTCGTATTTGTGTCCTGCAGGAGAATGAGTGTTAACTTTTTTAGTCCTTGCAACATCTGATCAGGTCTGCCAGTTGTGAAACCACAGCTGACTCTTCTAAACCAGAAAGGGGCCTACTGCCAAGTGCCTCATCCAGTTAGCAAATGTCTCCTGAATACCATTAGTTTCAAGCAGATTCTGGGGTTCTGTAGCTTACCCCCTACCTTTAAAGTTGGGAGCAGAAATCTAGGTAAAAATACCATAAACAAATGCAAGGGAACCCGCTTTTCTTACCCTGGGATCTTCTTATTACCTATCTGTTTATAAACCCCAGTTTCCACAGATTCTTTCTACCAATCAGACTACACTTAACTAAGTCCCAGTTCATTTCCCTTTCCCAAAGGGATCCTTCTGATCAGCAAGAGAATGCCAAGATGAGCACACCGCTGCCAGAATTCCAGCCGGAGGCAAAGACATTTGCCATCTTAGATCCCACAGCTCTAGTGAGGAAGTAAGTGTGTCCCTCTGAGTGGCTAAAATACCAGGCTCTAGGGGCTAACCAGAGAGATTAAGGCCCAGCCCCGAAGTGGTGTCTAGGGGAGGCAATCACACCACAGCAACACTGCATCAGGCAGCAAGACGGTGCACTTGGGCTTGGGGGTAACAATAATCGTTCCTGCTCTGCTCTTCTGGGAGGGAGAGCCACCTGCTCTATTCCATTTTGCATTTAATCTCACACAGACTGGCGGACACGGAGGCCGACAGATTACATAACGTGCACAGCTAGAGAGTCACCGGGTAGGATCGAACCCGGCACTCTCTAGGGAAGGGTCTTCCAGAGAAGGCGGCCCCGGCCTCCATCCCGCCCCCGCGCCCCTCCGCTTGCACGCCCTCCCAGCTCCAGAAGCCCAGGCGCAGCGGCTCACGTTGCCTGCGGTGGAGAAGACGCCATAGGGTAGGTTGTGGATGGGGAAGTCAGAATCCTCGGCCACCGGGATGAAGGACATGCTGGCGAGCACCGGGCACGGCAGCGGTCGGCGGGCAGTGGGCCTGGCTGGGCTGGGTCTCAGCAGTCAGACCGGTCCTCGGCCCCTGACCCCCCCGGCCCCGCCCACGAGCCCCTGGCCGCGGGTCCCGCCCCCGCAGTCTGTCTGGGTAATGCAGGCGGAACCCTGGAGGTTCCCGCCCGCCTCTCTGCCCACCACGAATTCCCCGCCCCTCGACGCGCTGCGCTCCCACATGGCCCCGCCCCCGGGGTCCCGGCTTCTCCGCCTCTCGCTCCCCGAGCCCCGCCCCTCATCCGGCCCCGCCCCCGAAGTCCCGGCTTCTCCGCCCCTCGCTCCCCGAGCCCCGCCTCTCCCCTGGCCCCGCCCCCGAGACTCCACCTCCTTCACTGCAGGCCGGGTCCCCAGGACTAGCTCCCCCTACTCCACTGCGGGCTAGTCCCGCCGCCTGAGCAGGGCATCTGGGCCTACCAAGAGCAAATACTAGTTTAATATTTAAGTCTCTGCCCTGGGTGACTCCAGCCTCGAGTCCCCCTCGCTGCTGCCCCGCTCTTGAGATCAATAGAACTTTCACCCTCTTCCTGGAAACACTTTTCCCCCCAGACGCAGCCTCCTGGGCTTCCGAAGACGACTTCAGTCGTGTCCTTTCTGCTTTCATAAACCAGGAAGAGGCCTACTGCCAAGTGCCTCATCTAGCTAGCAAATGTGTCCCGAATACCGTTAGTTACAAGCAGATTCAGGGGTTCTGTGGCTTACAGAGCTGAATCAGGAATCTACCTTTAAAGTTGGGAGCAGAAATCTAGGTAAAAATACCTAGAACGACATGCTAATACGAACGACGGTGACAGTCCCCTGGTGTATCAGCGAGGGAGATAATCATGCCCGTTTGGAAGGCTCAAATTAATGAGAATTATTGTTCTAAAATTTATAACTGATCTGTTTATTTCCCATTCCAGTGGTGAAATGACATTGGCAAGCTGTTTAACCTTGGACTTGCATTTTATCTCCGCTTTATTCTCTGCGTCATGTTGATACTTGAGTTGATATGAGAATTGATGTTTTTGGAGCGTTTAAAATACTGCCTAGTATACATCGGGTGTGTGTGTGTGTAAAGAGAGAGAAGGGGAAAAGAGAAGGAAATGGAGACAGGAGGGAGAGGAAAGGAAAGAAGGAAGAAAAGAAAGAGAAGAAATACACATCTTGATCCTCTTCCTAACACAGAACGGTTATAGCAAACAAATGGCCTCGGACTGTGTGCATGTGAGATCTCTGACATTTACTCGGTGTTTAAGCAGGGCCAAGTTAAGCTCTCCACTCAGCTTTCTCCTCCCAAACAGGGGTGACACCAATACACTCTCTAGGGTGGCAGGGATGGTCAAATCATGCCTGGCACACGGTTAGTCATTAATTTTTATTTATTTATTTATTTATTTATTTATTTATTTATTTATTTATTTATTTATTTATTTATTTTAGCAACATCCAACGAGAAGGTTATCCATTCTTTGTATCTGGGTTTTGCTTTTCTTTATAAAGAAAACAATCAAAAAAGACAACTATAAAGTGGTCATTACTGACTAAAAATAAAGTTTAAAAGAGAAATGCAAATTTCTTAGAAATCTAACAAAATTTTTTCTTAAAAACAAGTTTAAAATTATAAAAGGTGTAGGGTACAAGATAGTTACCAATATAGAAACCAATATTTGAAACTCTTACCCTTATTTTGTTGTTAATTTTGAGACAGGGACTCTGTGGCTGGGGCTGAGGTATTGACGTAATAGCTCACTGCAGCCTCAAACTCCTGGGCTCAAGCGATCCTCCTGCTTCAGCCTTCACCTCCCCAATAGCTGGGACTACAGGTGCACTACCAAGCCCAGTTAACTGTTTTCTATTTTTGTAGAGACAGCGTTCTCACTCTTGCTCAACCTGGTCTCAAGCTCCTGGCCTCAAGCAATCCTCCCACCTCAGCCTCCCACAGTGCTAGCACAACAGGCTTTAGCCATGGTACCCTGCCCTGAAATCTTTACTTCTGATTAATTTGCTTTGGACGGTCTCAAAAAAGTTAATGAATTAATTAGAGTCAAAGTTAATTAATTAACAGATATACAACAGAGCTGACTGAAAATGACAATGGAAAAAAATTAAGCCAAAATCCTAGAAACTAATTTTAAGGAACATTTTAAAGGTTGCAGAACCATCCCAGGATTCGTAAAGATAACTTTTTCCTTTGAAAGCATTTTAAAGGTGATTAATGATGATGAACAGGCAGAAGACTTTAAAGAAATTAAGAAAGTGCAGCTCCTTTGCCTGCGACGTCTTGTCCCATTTCTCCTCTCATCCTCTATCCTCCTAATTCCCTTAAAATCTTCTTGTTCTTCAAAGCACAGGTTTGTCACCAGCCTGTCCCAAGTCTCCCAGCAGTTCCCTCCAGTCTGCCCTCCTTTGTGGTCACCTCTAGAACAACTCTGTGTTTTCAATGAGATCAGTGGTGAAGTGTGCACCAAATAACTTGTAACTTGAATACACTATGAAGATTATGAGTGATTTTGTGTTTAAAAAAAAAAGGAAAGGATGAAGACAAAGCAGAAGGGGAGGAAGAGAGGCTTTTGGGAACCAGCGAAAAGAGTAAAGGAACCAGAGGGGGAATAGCTGGGAAATGAGAAAATAAATCACACTAGAGACGGAGATTGCATGAAAGATAAGAGACGGATGGGGAGATCTGGGGCAGCTGATGACTTCAGGCAGCACTGAACCGGGGGAGCAGCTTTATTTATATAATTCCTAAACGAGGCTGCATATGTTAACAATGTTGCAAATCAGGAAGGAAAGCAAGTGGGAATATTTCCATTTTACAAGGTTGAGGGGAAGTAATAGTACATGGGGTATTTAGATGAAGATGTTTAGATTCTTCATTGGTTACAATCTATCCACCTTCCATGTCCACATTCCTGACTTTTCCTTCTACCGTCCCTCTGAATTAATCCTGATGCCTATGTGCTAATAAAAAAGGGAGAACAGAAGGCCAGGAAGCCAGTCTCTGGAAAGATGCTGTAACAAAGTGTTCTTTCCTAAATTTCCAAGAATATCTACTTAGATGTTCTAAAAGCTCTATGAGAAAGGGGAAGTTTAGCTATTAGCAGTTTAGTAGGAAATAAAAGATTCACATCAAGAACATGGCTTCTGAGTCATTCACTTGGGAGTAAAGGAATAATTTCAAGATTGCACTGTGCAGTTAGTCCAAGTGTCTTTGGGCACTTTGTACTAGACTTGAGCATGAAAACTGCAGACAAATTAGTATAGGAAAATCAGAGCATGTTAGTACAGGTGTAGTGAAGCTGGAAGCTGCATGACTTTGTGAACTAAATGTCAAAGCAAATTCAATAGCCATTTCTTGTGTAACCTCTGATTTCTACAATGGAGTCATCAAAATAGCTTTGTAATTAGCTTTTTCAATACTTTGGACTTCAGGGACAGAAAATTGGGTTAATCACAACCCTGGTTCCCAACACTCTCAGCACTGGTTCGCACACAACCTGCTTTCAAGTTGTGTAACATAAGGATCCCGACCATGCTGTCGCCCAAACCCGGGGCCTTGACCAGATAGTACCACTTACTAGCCACTCCCTTGCCTTCTCATCTGAGGGTATCACTCTGAATTTTTACAGTACCCTGCTTTCTTTTCATATGAATTCCATCTATAACCTGCAAATTGTTATGTTTAAAGTTTCAACAGATGAGCATATTTTGAGACTATTTTTGTTTACTGTACTTACTGTACTTCTAAGGGTTACTTTTTTTTTTTGCTTACTATACTTCCTGTTTTGTTGTCACTAAGGATCATCAGTTCCGATCACTATTTCTAAGGCTTACAATACTTTTTTGTGTTTGTTTACTATACTTCTATTTTGTTGTCACTAAGGATTATTAGTTCTGATCACTATGTAATATTCCATTGCACAAATATATCTCATTTTATTAATCTGCTCTTTGGGGGGGATGGTACTGGTGCTTTTTGCTTTGTAAACGGCATCGTGAAAATTCTTGTACATGTCCCTGTTTAATCTCTATGCATGTTTTTCCTTGGTATACACTTAGGATTGAAATTTGTAGATTATAGGGCATTTAAAATGTTCAACTTGAAAAGGTAATATCAAATTTTCTGAAGGACTGGGCCGCTTTTCATTAACATCAGCAGTGCATAAAGAGATCACATGGAACTCCTCTAATACTTGCTATCGCCAGACTTTAACACGAGAAATGCTATCTCATTGTGGTCTTGATTTGCATTGTGACTTCTCTCATTTTGTAACTTGTCTTTTCACATTCTTTGAAGAAAGACAGCTTAAGGTCTATTTTGAAGGATAAAGAAAATACTTCAAATACACAAATTCACTAATGACGTTTTTACTGCACTTTACAGCAGCTCAAGTCACATCTGAAAAGATGTGGAAACGATCCAAGTGTCTATTAACCAATGAATGGATTAATAAACTATGGTATATGTATACAATGGATTACTATTTAGCCATGAAAAGATAGAGACTTTACATCTTTTGTCTTTACCTGAAGAACTTTCTCCTTAATAAAGAATTTCAAGAATGGAAAAGTAAGCATCCCGTGTACTCAATACTAACTTGAAACTAGATCAGCGGTTCTCAACCTGTCGTGACCCACAGGAACTGTATTAAAGGGCTGCAGCATTAGGAAGGTTGAGAACCACTGTAGTAGATGAACAACTATAGGCCCATAGGAGAAGAAAAACACAATTAAATTCAAGTATGGAAAAGGGAGAAGGGGCTCCGTAAGCTACACGCAACGGTACAATGTAGGGAAATAAGGCACACCGGGGGTGAAGGAGTCAACAACAGTTTGGAGTTTTCCCAACAGATGTAAGCAGTACAACCTAATCTGGTGTACTATTACTGCGAAATTTTAAAAAAGGCTTTGTGTCCCAGTAAGTCCTAAGGTAACCCAATAGCCACTTTTTCACTTTTCAGAGTTTTAAAGATTCAATTTTCACCTTTCTGCATAAAGATAATGGTTGCAGCCCTACTTATCCAATAGGCTCCTTTCTCCGATATAACCTGCCACCTCTTATACCAAAGTTCAGACCACACATGAGTCTTTATCTGGGCAATCTATTCTGTTCCACTGGGAAATGTGTCTGTTCCTTAGCTAGTAACATGCTATTTTAACTAACATGGCTTCACAATGAGTCCTAACATCTGGCAAGTCCTCTCTGTTCTTTTCTGAAATGTTCTGGCCCATTGCTCTTTTTTACCTTTTAAGACAACCTAAACATGTTTCATGAAAAAACCTGGTGATATTTTGAAAGGAATTTCTTTGAATTTATAAGTCTACTTAGGGATAAATGGTATCTTTATGATACTGTTTTCCTATCCATGAATACGTCTCTGACATGTCTTATTGTTTTAGAATTCCTTTAAGAGATCTTCAACATAGATCAATTTCCTACATAATTGGTGTTCTGATACTGTTGTTAAATGGTATTTTCTGCCTAATTAACTGGCATAAAGAAATGAAACTTTGACCTCTGACGATGTTATATCTAGCTACCTAACAGTGGGCAGTCACCCTTTGCTTCTGACTTTAAATGGGAATGAGTTTCCTCTTTTTTTGACACAGAGTCTCACTGTGGCGCCCTGGGTAGTGTTGTGACGTCACAGCTCACAGCAACCTCCAACTCTTGGGCTTAAGCAATTCTCTTGCCTCAGCCTCCCCAAGTAGCTTTGACTACAGTTGCCTGCCACAACCCCCAGCTTGGGGGGTTTTTGTTGCAATTCTTATTTACTTGGCCAGGGCCGGGTTCAAGCCTAACACCCTCAGTATATGGAGCTGGTGCCCTAGCCACAGTACTTTTTATCTGAATCTATTAAGACAATCATATTGGTTTAAACTTTCGAATCTACAAATATGATTGGTTAATTTATATTTTTAATATTAAACCCTTATTCAAATCAAATATAATAAGAAAAAAATTTAAACCTAGAAATATATACTGGAAAATACTTCATCTATTTTATGTATTTTGTTTAAAAAAGGTTGACTGCCAGATAAATCAGAAAACCACAGGACAGAATGGTGTCTTGAGTGTCTTGAGCTCTCCAATTCTCCAACTCTCCTGCTGTTAGAATTATGCTCTTACAACTTCTCTAATTCTACCAGAAAATGAAGGTTCTATTAGAGGATAATTCAGTGTGAGGAAGTAGAGAGAAAAGAGAATCAGACAAAGAGAAGTATTTGTCTTTGAAGATATGCTGAGCTCTTTAACTTACAGGAATGTAAGATTATGATTTATCACAATATTAGTAATAAACAGATGTGAGACAAATAGTAATAGTTATCTTAAAAAATTGGGAAAGCGAAAACTAAGAATGGAAAACAAAATTAACTACCAGAAAAAATGAGAGAAAAATTAATACGAGGAGGCATTCTGGTTTTGCTTTTTATTTAATCAAAGACTGTTGGATAAACATAAATACAGCACAATTACTTCAGATCATTCTTCATATTGTATACACACAGACCATGAACGTATTCTGAAAGAAATCTGCAGTCAGCAATGAAATGCATACAGCTTTTTCTTCCCTCACTCCAAAAAAAATTTTTTTTAAAAACACACAAACTTAGAATCTCATCAGCACACTCTCTCCTGTGACAAATGATTCAGACATAAATAAAGAATGGATGCAAAGAAACTATATGCTAACATATGAATAACCTTTGTTAATGAAAAAAACAGAAGCAGCCATAATGATTAAGATATATTCAGTTACTGATAGCTAGTTGTGCCCTGAAAGGCATTATCAAAAAGAGAAATTGTGCTGCAGAGAAAAGCTCTATATATATACATAATGAGAAAATAAACTGCAAGATTAATGCATGCATGTTTAATACTGGAAAAATCACAGCCCTCCAAAATTTCTCCACATTTCCTATAAAAGCCCTCTGCACTCAACTAAAATTAAAATGATCTTAAAAGGATAATACTTGTAAAGTTTAAGTCTTTTCAGCTACAGAAACTGTAATGGAAATAAATGTTCAGAGTCATTCTCAAAACAAAAACAAAAATCTATTCTTCTAATGACATGCATGATTAAAAGGTCTATGCAAGATACATTACTCTACATTCCCAATGACTAGGGAAAAAAAAGTCAAGTCAATTTTTAGTTTGCAGATAGTCAAAGGATTTTGTATTCCAACAGGAGTTCAAATCTTCTGGATCTTTTTACCAACAACTACTGGATTTTCTTTTCTGATTTTCTCAACAGCATCCGCTTTGTAATTGTAAGAGCTATTGTGTATGTCTGAGTAACGGTATATACACCACAGTAAACATTTCCATATCGGCATTCAAACCCAGTAAGTCCCACTTTCTTCCTGCACATGAAACAGCAATTCTTTTTTTTTGTTTTGGTTTTTCAAGAGACTTGCTTTGCTCTTCAGATGGCTGCTATGCCATATCTGATACTGAAGCTTGCAGATCTTCTGTTTCAGGTATTGCTTTATCCACAAAGGTACTGTCCACTTGGGAAGATGCTACAGATTCTGATAAAAGCGACTGATTTGCTACAGGGCTTGGCTGCATACATGAAGATGTAGAATCTAGCGTCAACTGAGCTTCTGGGACACTGCCCTCTGTGCACTGAACTGGTAAAGATTCAGACAGACTACTGACAGAAGTTGCTGTAACAGTACCACATTTCATACAAGTGATTCTATACCCAGGGCAGTCTAAGACCTTATCAGGTGGGCTTATTCTACCATTACTACTGTTCTGTCTTTGAAGATGTTCTTTATACCATACTGAACATATGCCATTTGTATGTGGGTTTCCATAAAATCCACAGTCAGTGGAACAAAGCATAGGTACTTGGCTGTGATTGGTTTCTTGAGCCATGTTCCTCTGTTGCACACCAAAAAAACCTCCACAATTTTCTGTTTGCTTCACCTCAGATTAACTTCACTTGAAGCTGTGCTCCACAGCAACCAAACCTCTGCTTATTTCTTTATAAAGACAGGTTGCCTGCTCCACATCGATATACCTGCTGTGACAGTCATTAGAATACCTGAGTTTAATGCTTGCAAAATTGTGGGGGTTTTGCCGGTGTAAAGTGGCCTGTGAAATCTTATGTCAAGTTTTTATGTTTCCCAAAATAAATCCTACTTTAAAAGTATAAATAGGGCTCAGTGAGTAAGGCACCAGCCCCATATACTGAAGGTGGTGGGTTTGAACCTGGCCCTGGCCAAACTTCAACAACAACAAAAAGTGTAAATAAATACCCTTAAAGAATTTTTTTAGGGGGGGTTATTTATTTATTTTTAATTCTTTTAGGTTCATCGAGGGTACAAAAAATTAGGGTACACTGTTTGCATTTGTTAGGTAAAGTCCCTCTTATAATTGTGTCCCTCTCCCAAGAGGTATGCTATACACTACAACCCCCATCCCCCTCTCTACTCCCTTCTCCCTACTCCCTTGGTTCCCTGCCCCCCACCTTGAATTGATTTGAGTATTTCTTTTATGTGGGTATGTATTAGATCATGTATTGGCTTCATATTAGAATTGAGCACATTGGATTCTTGTTTCTCCATTCTTGTGATGTTTTACTAGGAAGAATGTGTTCCAACTCTACAGGTTAATATAAAAGAGCTTTTAAAGAATTTTTAAATTATTTTTTCCAGAATTATATTTTTGGGATTTTGGTCATTTGGGATTATGTCCTTTGGGATTATGATTAGCTCCAATGTACCCCATACATAACTAAAACTGAACTTAGGACATGCTGGAGAAGGGGGTGTATTTTTCAGGTAATGTGTTATGAGGCTGTCTTTATATGTGCAGAATATACACAAAAGGATAAAGGACACCACAAAAAAATACAGTAGAACCTCCATAGTTGACCTCCTTCCTACATTGATCACCTCCTTAAATTGACTCCTTTTTCATAGACCTGAGATGGTCTATGTGAGCTTCCAAGCTGCTGGTGAGCTCTTCTACCCTTATAAGCCCTCATTCCTTATGTGGACCATCTCCACATGTGGACCAGTTTGTTACAGACTCTTGGTCAACTTACAGATGTTCTACTGTATCTGAATTAATGTATACAAGTAATCTATAGCTCTCCTAAACTTGGACAACAACTCCAGGTTCCCTGGACTTACACCAGCTGCCCCCAGGAGGATCTCAAGCCTTTGCCCTCAGATTGAGAGTCCAGCGAGAAGGGTACGTGGAGTGGTTTCTTTCTCCCTCTCCCATGTCTCTGGCAGTCATTGCTCTTCCACCCTTATAAGGCCAAAAGATCCTGCCACCAGGGAACTGGAAGGTTCTCAAGATCAAAGCTCTAGGCTGCCAGCTCCATCCCCCCGGGGCCATTTGCCATCACTACAGACCTAAGTTGAGGTGGCAGGTGCCATATTGCTCTCCCCCCACCATGCACGTTTGTCCTCCCCAGTGGTCTTCAGCCCCTCAGTCTTTGTCTCATTCCCACACAAACATTTCCTAACTCGTGTCCAGAATGCAGGAGCTATAAGAGGCCAGTGGGTTCCAGGGGATCTGCATAACACCAGACCTGGACATGCTTGGTGACCTGCCTTCTGGAAAGAGAGAAAGAAATGTCCAGAATACTGGCTTTCTCCCATTAACACGCTTTTCTTCCCTTTCCCCTGCTCAACCCATGGCTGCTGAGAGATAGTTGAGCCAGGGCTCCTAGTAACTGCTTCTCCTGTCTATTGGTGCCCGGCTTCCACAGAAAGTGGGGCTTCCACAGAAAGTGGGGCTCAGATGTGTCCAGACTCTTTTTCTCTCATTCCCCTTTCACACCTGTGGTCGCTAAGGGAGACAATTGAGCCACTGCACAAAGGCTTCCACAGAGAGTGAGGCTCAGACTTTTCCTCTGGGGGTCCTACAGTGGGCTGAGGAGCGCTCAGAATGTGATCTCCCACCCCACTGGCCCTCCCTGGTGCTGCTTGCCTACAAACTCCATCAGAACAGGTGCCTTTCCCAAGGCAAGGGAAATCAAAACTACTTGGTCACCCCACGGGCAACTTGGAACCCAGGTATAGCCAAGGCGTGATTCTCCCTGGTATAGCCAAGAATTGATCTTTGGACACCCAGGGACAGGCCTGCAAGCCAGATCCCATACTTCCAGGTCTCAATTACATTGCTTGGGGTTAAGGTGGGGAAATACATAAATTGTTCTTGGGAGAAAATGGGGCCCACATGGGCATATCTGGGGAAAAATACAATGTGGGTCCTACCCACAATGCACTTGTGGGCCACACCTGCCCCCACAGGAGGCCCGCACTCTCAACTCAGGCTAGGATCCTGGGCAGAGAACCTCCCAGCCTGCATCACAGTTATGGGGGAGCTCAGCTAGCTTAAGGTCCTTCCTGCTGGCAGACAAGGGAAAACCTTTGCCTGGGGAAGAATAGAAAGGAGTATTCAACTGGCAGAAAGTGAATCTCAGATGGCCCTGCCTCCACAAGCAGAATTTGTGGCTAGATGAGGCATTCCAGCTCCCTTTCTGGTGGCTTTGTCTAGAAGCTGGGAGGAGATCTTTGACCCTGGCTGAAACAGATATCTGCCAGCTTTGGTGCAGACTGAGGGCCAGCTCACCCCGCAGCATTTCCCCCACCCACTTCTGCTGTGGCAAAGAATAAGGACTCACCTGACGTTCCAGAGCCCCACACACCTCCTGGGGAAATCAAATGCTTCTCATGAGGGACTGCAGCAGGTTGCAAGACCCAAAACCAACACTGCAGCAAGTTCTTCTGGTAATCACTACCTACTGACAGGAAGGTGAATCTGAATGGCCTTTACAGCATTTACTGACTCACTTATACAAAGAATAGTTGAGTCTCACACACAAGCACTACCCATTGTCTCAGAGGTTAAACTGGGCATGCCATTATGAAAACAAAACAAAACCCCAAAATAAGAAGCAAAAGCTGCTTTGATAAAAAGGATTCAGTTAAAGATCTCTGGATACATGAAAAATCAAACTGAAAGGACACTCCCAAAGAAAACAATAGCTGCATACCAGTGAAAATCAATAAGAATGAGAATGGTAAAGTGATAAAAAAAATTTTTCAAATAAGAATTGTAAGGAAACCCAATGAAATACAAGAGAAAATAGAAACCCAGCATAAGGAAACCACAAAACCAATGAAGTAAATGAATGGAAAATTCACTAAAGAAATAAAATTATTTTTTAAAAAATGAAGCAGAGCTTCTGGAAATAAAAAATACATTCAAAATACAAAACACAGTACAAAATCTTAAGAATAGGTTGTTCCAGGCAGAAGAAAGAATCTCAGAGCTAGAACACAACACCTTTGAATTAAACAAGTCAGTCAAAGAGAAAGAACAGAGAAAGAAAAGGAATGAACAAAATCCGTAAGAAATGTGAGATTATATAAAGAGGCCTAAGATAAAAATCACAAACATCCCTAAAGGTGAAGAGGAAATTACACAAAGCCTGAAAAACCTATCTGAGGGAATACTTGAGGAAAATTTCCCAGGTCTTTTTAAAAATCTGGACATATAGCTACTAAAGCACATAGACTTCTGGGAATTTATTGCTAAGAGGCAATTATCAGGACATATAGTCACAGACTGGGAAGTCATCAACTCTAAGGAAGAACTATTATTAACTGTAAGGCAAAAAGCATCAGGTAACTTACAAAGGAAAACACATCAGACTAATTGCAGACTTATCAACTGAGATTTTATAAACCAGAAGGGACTGGGGCCCCATTCTCAGTCTTCTCAAACAGAATAATGGTCCTAGAATTTAACATCCTCCAACACTAAGTTTTTATATGAGGGAGAAACAAAGACTTTTTCAGACAAGAAAAACACTGAGGTAATTTGTGAAAACCAGACCTGTCCTAAATTATATTTCTACCAATGGTGAATAAGTGTTTCCCTTCCTCCACATCCTACCCAGCATTTTAAATTTTTTCTCTTTGACAATAGCCATTTTAACTGGGTGAGATGATACCTCACTGAAGCATTGATTTGAATTTCCTTGATGATTAGTGATGTTGAGCACTTCATCAAATACCTGTTGGCCATTTGTATATCTTCTTTTGAGACATGTCCATTCTGCTTGTTTGCCCATTTTATTTTATTTTATTTTATTTTATTTTATTTTATTTTATTTTATTTTATTTTATTTTATTTTATTTTTTGGTTGCAGTGTCATTGTTGTTTTGGGGGGCCTGGACTGGATTCGAACCCATCAGCTCAGGTGTATGTGGCTGGTGCCTTAGCCCATTGAGCCACAGGCGCCAAGCCTGTTTGCCCATTTTTAAATGAGATTATTTGAAAACTTTTTCTTTTGAGTTGTGTGACTTCCTTGTACACTCTGGATATTAATCCCTTGTCAGAGGAATATTTTGCCAATATTTTCTCACATTTTTCATGTTATCTCTTCACTCTGTTGATTGTTTCATTTGCTTTACAAAAGCTGTTAAATTTGAAAAGATCCCATTTATCTATTTCTGCCTGTGTTTTGGAGGTCTTTTTCATAAAATCTTTCACAAGATCAAGGTCATTAAGTGTTTCCCTGTGTTTTTTCCTACTAGTTTCATAGTTTAGGGTCTTATATTTTATAATTTCATTCACTTTGAGTTGATTTTTATATATGAGGAGATGTAAGGGTATAGTATTATCTTTCTGTGTATAGATATCCAGTTTTCCTGGCACAATTTATTGAATAACGTGTTCTCTTATGCTCTTGGTGTCTTTGTTGAATAAGGTGGTCTCTTATGTCTTGGTTGAATAAGGTGGTCTCTTATTTATTGAATAAGGTGGTCTCTTATGTTCTTGGTGTCTTTGTTGAAAACCAGTTGGCTGTAAATACACGGATTTATTTCTGATTTCTCTAAATTGTTCCTTTGGTGTATATACCTGTTTTCAAGCCAGTACCATGCTGTTTTGGTTATTATAGCTTTGTCATATATTTTTGAGTCTGGTAGTGTGATGTTTCTAGCTTTGTTGTTGTTTCTTGTTTGTTTGTTTTGCTTATGATTGCTTTGGTTATTTGGGTTCATTTGTGATTTCAAGCAAATTTTGAGATTTTTTTCTACATCTGCAAAGAATGTCATTGGTATTTTGATAGGGGCTGCATTGAATCTGTAGCTTGTTTTTGGAAGTATGGATCACAATATTAATTCTCTCAATTCATGAATATGTAATGTCTTCCCTTTTCTGTGTGTGTGTCCTCTTAACTTTTTTTCATCAGTGTTTTATAGTTTTCCTTGCAGAAATAATTTACCTCTTTGGTTAAAGTTTTTCCTAGTTCTCTATGTTTTTTGGTAGCTATTGTAAATGAGATTTTCTTTCTTGCTTTTTCCTACTTCTTCATTGTTGGTGTATAAAAATAAAACTGATTTTTTAATTTCAAAATATTAAAGAGGTACAAATATTTTTGTTACACGGATAGTTCAAAATTATACTTAAGTTAGGATACTAGTGGCCAAATAGTGTTCATTGTACCTGACAGATAAGTTTTTACCCCTTCCTTTTTGTCCCCTCCTACCCCACCCTCCTTGATTTCCAATAACTTTGACTTCTCTCTGTGCCCATAGATTAGTTCCAAATTATAATATTAAAGAGAAAATATGCTGTTTGATTTTATATTCCTGGGATATCACACTTAGGATAATGATCTCCAGTTCCATCCAAATTACTGCAAAAAACATTATATTATTTCATTCATTTATATGGCTGAGTAGTATGCCTTGGCATATATAGAGGATGCCAAAAAAATATATCCATGTTTTAAGAAAAAAAACTGTATCCAATTTGTCATATTCAAGTCATGTTTGACTTCTACAATTATAAGAGGTGCTCATCATGACTTGAATTCACCTTCTGTTATCAGTATATATTGAGTATTACAATGACTGAACAATATGTGTCACAAATGTAGATGTGTTTAATTCAATTACTCCCTTTATAAATTTGATGTCTCTTTGTGTGGTACCTATAAATATAAAATCTTTGTATTTGCCTTCATGAAGAGGTCTTTATAGATATACCCTGACCAGATTATTTAAAAATTCAGCTTGTCTCCTCTAACCTGCTTCTGTACCATACTCTGTTATTTTCTTTCTTACATAAGTGAGCCTCTACTGTATTTTTAAAATTTATAAATTTATTCCTTTTTCCTTTATTTTGTCTTCTCTGCAAACACTGAAAGATCCAGAAGAGCAAGAATCTTATCTGCTGTTATTTGCTAATGCTTCCAGTAGCCTAGAACACCACCTACACATGGTGGGCTCTCAATATTGAATTAAAAGTCTAGTTAGCTTTGAACATTTGTATTTATTTGTTTAGAATTTGGTTACTGTATTTGCCTATACTTCTGTTTCAACTTTTCTCTAGATTCATGTAGTAGTTTTAGTTTTATTGCTTCTTTGTTTTGTTTTGTTGAGACTCTCTAAAAATCTTTATTTTTTCACTGGAGTATTTAGTGCATTTATAGTAAGTATAATTTCTGATCTATTTGATGCACATATAAAATTCCATATTTCTTTTTGTCTTCTTTCTGATCTTAATTTGTATTATTTGTATGATTTTTTTTTATGTGGTTTTGTGTGTGTGTGTGTGAACTAGTTTAGAAATTATACCCACTCTTCCTAATTATTTAATGGTTACACAGTGATTGGAACACATATTCTTAACTTATCAAAGTTTAATGGTGATCCATATTTTCATCCTCTTTCAAATAGCAAATTACTTTAGAACCTTATAATTCCATTCCCATGATCCCCCCAATTATATGTTGTTGCTGTTGTATATTTTAATCCTCTTTTTCCTTTTTTAACCCTGGAAGGCATTACTATTATTTTTGATAGCTTATGTTTGCCTAGACTTAGTTTTCTTTATCACCTCAGGTTTACTATCTTGGATTAATTTCTATTGCCTCAAGTATACTCTTTAGGAATGAGATTTTACTATTGGCAAGCAATGACTCTTAGTCATTGTTGTCTGAAATGTGTTTATCTTGCCCTTATATTTTGATAGCTATATTCCCTGAATCTATTTTCATTTTAGGATCGACTGTTATTTTCTCTCAGCACATTGAAAATATGCTTCCACTGCTTTCTAACTTTGTTACTATTAAGAAATCAGCATAGCTATAAACATCTCTTCTTTGAAAGTCATCTGTTTGTTCTTCCTGGAAACTTTTAAGGTATTTTCTTTATTATAATGTTTTATTGTTCCACTATTTTGTTTTAAGTTCTTAATTTTCTTCTTTAAGATTTGTTAGATTTTTTGAGTTTGTGGATTGGTGAATCTCATTGGTTGAGAAAAATTCAAC
Organism: Perodicticus potto; assembly: GCA_963574655.1. NCBI lineage: Eukaryota > Metazoa > Chordata > Mammalia > Primates > Lorisidae > Perodicticus > Perodicticus potto. The sequence goes on along the minus strand of CAUYRH010036182.1, from coordinate 2,467 downwards.
CATTGTAACCTTAAGATTTCCTTTACCCTTTTATCTTTTGTTTTCTTTCAACAATCCATTTTTTACCCTTTACACTCTGGATTTTTAAAAATACGTAGTTTGAAGCCTATCAAAAACTGGATAGTGTGATTCCCCAGTGGGAAAGTGAACATAGAAAGACACTCATTACCCCTCTCCTGTAACAAGGATTCACTTCCCATTTTTGGTTGATCCTGCATTGAGGCTCCCTATTTGCCTCCTCCTTCCTAGAATTTAGAGTTTCCTTTCCTTTTGTTTTTCTGTTGAACATCTATGTTCCCTCTTGGATGATACAGCCAATGTGTAATTGTCTGTGCACTGTTTTGATTTCTCTAAGTGGATGAGGAATGCTTCTAGTCAGCCATATTGGCAAAAACACCTCAGCAATTTCTATAATTACTAAAGTGCTGTGCAATTCTAAATGAAGTCTCCATTGTAGGGTATAATGGCAAATTGTGACCCCTCTTATAATGGAAGAATAACGGGTGTAATGAAGGACCAGGTCCCCCATTACAATATCTCACAGTTTCCATTTTCATGGCAGATAGTGTGAGATACCAGTGGTTAGATTACTTCAGTGGTTCCAGGACCAATTCATAGGGTGATTTTGAAACCATCCTAGTCATTCAAATCAATGTTCTTTACCCTCTTTTGCTTCTAGTAGATGGCTCAGAGGATACACCCTGGAAATTACAGCTCTCACTTTCCCACTTCACTGGGAACAAGGAGAGGAGATAGTTGCCTCCACTACACAGGCCTGTGTCACCAGGAGCAAACATCACCTGGGAAGTTTGTGGTGCTCAGCAGGGGTCCAGAGTCCCCAGGTCTTTTAGAATAGCTGGCATCTCTCTGATTCTGAACTGGAAGTTCCTTCTCTAATGTTATGGTGTGACTCATGTTTCCTCTCTAACTGCAGACTTTTTCTGAGATTTGATGTGGTAGCCACTGGGCACAACTAGCTATTTAACTTCAAATAAACTAAAATGAAATAAAATTAAAAATTCAGTGCTATAATCCCACTTGTCACATGTCAAGTGCTCAATAGTTCAATATGGGTGGCTGCTGGTCTCCATATTGGGCAGCATCAAGCAATCCCAGCCCTCCAGGAAGTTCTGCTAGTGCTACTGAACGACAAGGAGGGCAGGTCCCCTGCACAAACCAGTTTAGACAGCTTCTCCCCTCACTTCCTCTCTGCTCCTCTTTCTCAGTATCCTACTGCATTGCCAGCAAAATCAGAAAAGGGTACGGGACCCGGATCTTTCAGTTAAGGGGAAAGACATACATGGGGGGCGTGGGGGGAGCTGATTTGGACAGAAGGGGCCTCTCCCCTGGGTGTGTACCCTATACTTCCTGGCAAATTTACTCTGAGAATAGATTTCTTGCTATTTTCTGTTTCCTGTTGCTGTTGATTTTCTGCCAAAATCTGTTTTAAAGACTGAAGCCTACAAATTAATGTCTCTTCCAGGGCTGCTGCCCGGAGGATACTTGTTTTACAAGTAAATGAATCCTTTCATTGATTAAAAAATGTATAAGTATTCTTTATTTCAGGAATAAATTTGGGTGAAGAAACAGAATTAGCACTAGTAAGCTGGCAAGAAAAAGAATATTGGGCTATGTAGGGGTCTCAGCTCAGTCGGCAGCCCCTCAAAGCCCGCACGCACATCAGGACTGGAGGGTTTGTGGTCTGAGATTTTATCACTAAGGAAACCATCTCCTAAAGAACAATAATTTCCTGGGTTACCAGAACTTGAATTCCCCGGAGGAGGCAGAAGGAAGGAGATGCTACCTGTGTGTCTCTGTAGTTCCAAGGAATTTAGGGACTTTGGATGCTTGTTCCTTAGGCAGAGAGAGCAGAACTCGGCCCTCTGAGGTCAGCACCACAGAAGCACAGTCTCCTGGTTTTGCATCTGAGTCAGGATCAGCAGAGCAGCACTAAAAAGTCCAGGTGCTAGAAGCAGGACCCTAACAAACACCCAGAGCCCTCTGTTTTCTCATTGTTGCTATCCTATCCCCTTTCCCAACACCAATCATCAAAGCTGATATTTTTAATTTCTAACATTTCCCTTTTCTGCTTATGAGACGCTGTTTCCTATTCTCTAAAGAATAATGAAATAGACTCTGTCTAGGGGGATTTTCGGAAGATTGCGGCGGTGACAGTCCAGTAGTTCATCACTCTCCAGTCAGCAGGTGAGAGGGAGGGAGTACTGGACCTTTCGCCGTGTGAATTGTCGGAGTGGATGAGCACTTGGCAACGCACAGCGATTTGGTGGATTGTTGTATTTGAAATATAGTTCATAACCGCAGAAACTGCTGTAAACTGTTTCCCCCTGAATGGTGGAGGGGCAGCTGGACCCTCCCACAGGGAGGACAGCAGGTCGCAACTCACAAAACCTAACTGGGAAAAAAATTCCACCGAAAAGTGGATCTCAGCGTTTGATGACCAGAAAGA
>CAUYRH010036179.1:0-10640 GCA_963574655.1 Perodicticus potto | reverse complement strand
CCAGCTACTTGGGAGGCAGAGGCAAGAGACTCGCTTGAGCCCAGGAATTGGAGGTTGCTGTGAGCTGTGATGTCATGGCACTCTACCCAGGGTGATAGCTTGAGGCTCTGTCTCAAAAAAAAATAAAAAATAAAAACATACAGCTGAGCTTGAAGAGGGAAAGAGAACCTCTGGACATTAGGAACATAAAATTGGCTTGATACACTTAAGAGGTTATCCCTCATTGGCTCAGAGGAGTACCTAGATAAATAATATGACTATTTATTTATTTGGAAAAAATCCTGAGGATTTCCACATTATTAGAACTGAAAAATGGGCCAGGCTTCTGTAATCTCAGCACTCTGGGAAGCCGAGGTTGGTGGATTGCTTGAGCTCAGCAGTTTGAGTCCAGCCTGAGCAAGAGCAAGACTCCACCTCTACTAAAAATAGAGAAGTTAGCTAGGCATTATGATGGGCACCTGTAGTTCTAGCTATTTGGAAGGCTGAGGCAAGAGGATTGCTCGTGCTCAAGAGTTTGAGGTTGCTGTGAGCTATGATAACACCTCTATCCAGGGTGACAGAGTAAGACTCTGTCTCAAAAAAAAAAAAAAAGATAAAGAACTAAAATTTATATAGAATTATAAGTCTATAATCAACGGCATGATGTTGGAAAAAATCATTCTTTTCCACCACAATAGTAAAGGTTGGATCGGGCATGAAGCACCGATGAATAATAACTAAAGCTAAAAGGACATTTTAACGAGGGACAGGATAGTTGCCTGAAAGTATCTCTTCATAGGTGATTAATCAGTTACACAAGACAAATAGTAACTGTCTACAGTGTAGAAACTGGACAATACGTTGACCACATAGTGAAAAATAAGATTAATGAGGGCAGATGGACAATTGCTTTCAGGGGAGATACCTGAGAACCAATATCACCTATGTAGGATTCTGGATGAAAATGAACAACCAGAATCTAGTCATCAGGATAGATCAGACAAACTCCAAACGGGGAAATTCTACTAAAACAGGAGGAGGATAGTATTCTTTATAAATGTAAATGCCAATGTTACAGTGAATAAATCTGGAGGGGGTCATGGAAATGTTCTTTATATTATTCTTGCAACTTTTCTGCACACATGGCATTATTTTCAAATGGAAAGTTAAAAATTAAAACAGCATTCCTAAGTATCTACAATTCAAAATGTTGTAAAAATTATCAAGAATCTGGAATAAATCTATCAAAAATTGTGCAGAAATCATACAAAAAAATAAATAAAGGGAGAGATGTGTCATATTTACAGATGGGAAGATTCAACAGCATGGCAATGCCAATGCCCCTGACAATAAATTGGAATCCATGTAATTGAAATGAACAGGCAGAAAAGGAATTTTATGGGATTAAGCAAGATGATTCTTTAAAGTACTTTGTTGAGGTATATCCAAAAAGCTGTGTTTGGTTAAAGTTTACAACTTGACAAGTTTGGAAATGAATATACACCTAAGAAACCATCACCACAATCAAGGCCATGAACTCATCCATTATCTTCAAAGTTCCTCCTGCCCCATTATTAATTAATTAGTTAGTTTTTTTTAATTGAATCATAGCTATGCACATTAATGCAATCATGGGGTACAATGTGCTGATTTCATATACACTCTGAAATATTTTCATCAAACTGGTTAACATAACATTCATGGCGTTTTCTTGTTGTTATTGTGTTAAGACCTTTATATTCTGCATTTATTAAGTTTCACCTGTACCCTTCTAAGATGCACTGTAGGTGTGGACTCACCAATTACCCTCCCTCTATCCATCCTCCCCCCTCCCCTCCCCTCCCTTGCCCCTATCCCCATATTCTTGTGCTATAATTGGGTTATAGCCTTCATGTGAAAGCGACAAATTGGTTTCATAGTAGGGCTGAGTACATTGGATACTTTTCTTCCATCCTTGAGATACTTTGCTTAGAAGAATATGTTCCAGCTCCATCCATGTAAACATGAAAGAGGTAAAGTTTCCATAATTAATTAGTTTATCAATGTGTTTTTCTTTGTAATAATATCTACTTTCTTAGCAAATTTTTATGTATAAAATACAGTGTCATTAACTACAAATCCTATAGAACTTACTCATCTTGCAAAACTGAAACTATACATTTTGAGCCACACCTCCCCATTTCTCTTTCCTGCCAGTCTCTAGTAACCATCATTCTACACTCCAGTTCTATGAATTGGAGTATTTTAGAATTTGCATGTGAGAGGATAAAGTGTTTGTCTTACTTCGCTTAGCATAATGTCTTCCAGGTCTATCAAATTGTTGCAAATAGCAGCTTTCTTTTTTTTTTTTTTGATGGAGTCTTGTTCCATTGCTCTGGGTAGAGTGCTGTCCAGTCTTTCTAGCACACAGTAACCTCAAACTCTCAGCTCTAGTAATCCTCTTGCCTCAGCTTCCCCACTAGCTGGGACGACGTCTGGGGCTGAGTTTTCTATTTAATAGAGAAATAGAAACATTTTGCTCAGGCTGGTCTCGGGCTCTTGGCTTCATGCAGTCCTCCTGCCTTAGCCTGACATAGGGCTACCGTGTGGGTGGCCAGGCTTCCTTCTTTTTAAAGGCTCAATAAAATTACATTGTATGTACACAGCCCATTTTCTTTATCCATCATCCACTGATGGACATTTCAGTTCTTTCCGTATCTTGGGATTGTGAATAATGCTGCAATAAATGTGGTAGTGTAAATATCTCAAAGATTCTGAATGCAAATTCATTGGATATATACTCAGAAGTGGGATTGTTGGGTCATATGATAGGTAGTTCTATTTTGGGTTTTTCTCTTTCTATTTTTTTTTTTTTTTGTAGAGACAGAGTCTCACTTTATTGCCCTCAGTAGAGTGCCGTGGCATCAACACAGCTCAAAGCAACTTCCAACTCCTGGGCTTAGGTGATTCTCTTGCCTCAGCCTCCTGAGTAGCTGGGACCACAGGCACCTGCCACAACGCCCGGCTATTTTTCTGTCTTGCAGTTCTGCCGAGGCTGGGTTTGAACCAACCACCTTCAATATGTGGGGCTGGTGCCCTACTCGATGTAACTATTTCTAAATCAAAGATTTCAAAATATTAGTGTAGAGAGTCTGATTAGTATGGAGTTTCTATACTGACCCTATTTTGGGTTTTTCAAGGAAACCCCATACTAATTTCTGTAGTAATCATGCTAATTTACATTGCCACCAACAGTACATAAGTGTTCTCTTGCTCCACATCCTCACCAACGCTTGTCATCGTTTGTCTTTTTGATAGGAGCCATTCTGATGGGTTCGAGATAGTATCTCATTGTGGTTTTGATTTGCATTTCCCCAAGGATTTGTGGAGGCATATGTCTTTCTAAGTCTCCATTTTACACAGACAGAAGAGTGTGACTTACAGAGGTTGCATTAATCCTCCCCTCTCCCCTCTGCTCTAATTGCTAGATCTATTTGCTAGATTACATGGCAAATAGGAGCCTGAATGAGAACGTGCCCACCACTCCTGCTGAGCTGCAGCTTCTCAAAGGGGGCCTGGTGGGATTTCCCCTTCTCAGAATCACTTAATGCTCTCGTCTGGTTTCCCTTGGGAGGAGTAGGGGCTTGTGATTGGGAAGGGGCATGCAGGGGATTCTGACATGAGGGTAGGTTACATGAGTGTTTGCTGTATAATTTTTCAGACTCTCTACATTAATATTTTTAAATCTTTGATTTGGAAATAGTTACAGATTCACAGAGGTTACAAAAATGATGCAGAGGGGTTCCACACACACTTTGTCCAGTTTTTGCCTATGGCATCTTACAGGAGTACAGTACAGCGTCCAAACCAGGGAACTGACATCAATGCAGTATGTGCACACGCATTCCATGCCATCCTGTGGTGGTGTGCATTACTATAACCACCAACCAAACAGGATACAGAGGTGTTTTTTCCCTTTTATTTTTAGTTGACATGCAATAATTGTATACATTGGTGGAATACAGAGTGATATTTTGATATACGTATAAAATGTGCAAGATCAAATCAGGACAATTAGTATATACAAACACCTTGAATATCTGTTATTTCTTTGTGTTGTGAAAATCCCTCTTCTAGCCTTTTAAAAATACACACTAAATTATCGTTCATTGTATTTACCCCACAGGGCTATAGAACACTAGAATTTGTTTCTCCCACTAGTTATATTAATAACTGAAGATACAGAACTATTCTGTCACTGCAAAGAACTCCGTGTTATCTCTATAATTACACTCAATCACCTTTTTAATATCCCTGAGACCTGACACCCCCCAATCTCTTTATTTTTTTTTTTTATTCTTTTTGAGATAGAGTCTCACTGTGTCACCCTTGGTAGAGTGCTGTGGTGTCACAGATCACAGGAACCTCTTACTCTTGGGCTTAAGCAATTCTCTTCCCTCAGCCTCCCCAGTAGCTGGGACTGCAGGTGCCCACCACAACACCTGGCTATTTTTTTGTTGCAGTGGTCAATGCTGTTTGAACCCGTGGGCCTGTGTGTATGTGGCTGGTGCCCTACCCACTGAGCTATGGGCACCACCACCCACCAATCTCTTTATTTATACAATTTTGTTATTTCAAGAATTTTACATAATGTTACATAAATTAAATACTACAGTGTGTGACGTTTGAAATTGCCTGTTTTGGTTCAGTGCCTGTAGCTCAAATGGCTAAGGTGCCAGCCACATACACCAGAGCCCGGGCCTGCCAAACGGCAATAACAGCTACAACCAAAAAATGGGCAGGCGTTGTGGTGGATGCTTGTAGTCTCAGCTACTTGGGAGGCTGAGGCAAGAGAATCGCTTGGGCCCAGTTGGAGGTTGCTGTGAGCTGTGATGCTACGGCACTCTACTACCCAGAGTGACAGCTTGAGGCTCTGTCTCAGAAATTGCCTGTTTCACTCAAAATAATGCCCTTGAGATCTAAGTGGGCACATTTATAGATGTTTTATTCCTTTTTATTGTTGAACAGTATTCTGTGGATAAATGCTCGGGAGTGCAGTTGCTGGGTTGTATGGTAGTGGCACATACAGTTTTTTGTGTGTATGCTGCTGTATCACTTAGCATTCTCACTTAGCATTCTCACTGGCAATACATGAGTGATCCACTTTTTCTGTGTCTTCACCTTCATTTGGTCTTACTCTGATAGATGTTTAGCAATATCTTGTTACAGTTTTAGTTTGTATTTTGCCTACTAGCTAATCATGTTGAACACTTTTCAAGTGCTCATTAGCTATTCAGAATCTTCTTCGGTGAAATGTTGGTTCAAATTTTTCTAATTGAATTATTATTCTTTTTACTGTTGAGTTTTGAGAGTTCTTTCTATATTCTAGATGTGAGTCCTTTGTCAGATAGATGTTTGTCGATACTTCCTCCCAGTGTGTAGGACTGCTTTTTTGTCCTTTTAGCAGGGTCTTTCTCAGAGCAAAAGTTTTAAATGTTGACTTCATCAAGCTTTTCTTTTACATATTGTGTTTTTTATGTCACATCTAGGAACTCTTTGTTAAGTCCTAGATTCTGAAGATGTTCTATGCTATTATCTTTTACAAAAATTGTTTTTGAGTTTATAAGATTTTATGAAAAAGACCCTGTTGGCAATTGTAGCAACACCAAAGATAAATGAATGGGACATGATCAAACTAAAAAGCTTCTGCACAGCTAAGGTTATAGCAACTAAAGCGTACAAACAACCTTCAAAATGGAAGATTTTTGCATTCTGCAAATCTGATAAAGGGCTGATAACTAGACTCTACAGAGAACTCAAACTAATCAAGAAGAAAGGAGCAAACAATCCCATGTATTTGTTTGCAAAAGACATGAATAGAATCTTGTAGGCAAGAGACATGTACAGAATCTTCACTGAAGAAGACAAATGGCCAAAAAACACATAAAAAAAGTTCGTCCTCCTTAATGATGAGAGAAATGCAAATCAAAGAGATCACCAAACCCTAGTGCGAATAGCCCACATCACAAATCCCAAATCTGCAGATGCCAATGTGGATGTGGAGAGAAGGGAACACTTTTACACTGATGGTGAGATTACAAATTAATAAAACCTCCTGGGAAAACTTATGGAGAATCTTCAAAGAGCTAAAAGTAAACTTTCCATTTGATTCCACAGTCCCATTACTAGGCATCTACCCAGAAGAAAAAGAATCATTTTGCCGTAAGGATATTTGCACTAGAATGTTCATCCCGGCTCAATTTACAATCTCCAAGACATGGAATCCACCCAAGTGCCCATCAACTCAGGAATGGATTAATAAGCTGCGGTATATATACACCATGGAATACTACTCAGCCATAAAATCATGAAAACTTTGTCTCTTTTGTATTTACTTGGATGTAGTTGAAGAACGTTCTTCTTATTTGTTGGGCGTCTAGTGGACCCCAACCTAGGACAGTGATCAGCAAGGGAGACAGCGCTGAGGAAAGGACTAAACCCACACCAAATTTAGTACATAAAACCAGAAGCCTGTAAGGGCACACACTGTTCCACATGCCTGAGGTGGCAGCATGAGAACAATGCCGCACCCGTCTTTTTTCCTGGAGTCTTTTTATTGGGTACATAACAGAGTATATGTGCAAGGACGCACAGCAGTCAGTAGTCAGCTGTCAAGGTTAAGAGTGAGAGAGGAGATTACAGCCCCCAGGAAGGTTGGGTAAAGGCTAAACAGGGACCTAGGGTAATGGAACATCTGAAGAGGCCAGATAATGATGCAACGAGGAGAGGGGTCTGAGCAAGTCTCATCTCCTCAGACAGACATCTCCGCTTCTCTGCTTTAAGCTATTAGCTGATGGTCTCAGCTGCCTGCACTGCTGATTTCCCCACACAGGAATAGTCATGCAGACATTCCCCTGAATGAGCACCTTACCCTGGGTTGGAAGGTCCATGAGGAATTGGTCTGCTTCCCACACTTAGTAAAGTATCACAAGAATGGAAAAGTCAAATATCCAATGTATGCAATACTAATATGAAATCAATAGATAAACAACTACACCCCATGAGAGAGAAACACAATTAAATTCCAGTGGCGGGATGGGGGGGGAAGAAGGGCAGGAGATCCATAAACTCTCATCTAATGCACAGTGTAAGAGTATACAGCACACCCTCTGGGTGAAGGGCTCAACTACAACTTGAACTTTACCTAACAAATGCAATGTAACCTAATCATTTGTACCCTCATATTAATCCGAGCTTTTAAAAAAGTTACATGATTGTTTTACAAATATTTTCCATAGGTAGTGTACATTACACACACACACACACATACACACAAACAAAGGTAGCAGGATTGGGGGTGCTTATGTTTGGGGAAGAGGTTTGAGATTTTGATTTAGGGGAAAAGAAGGCCCTCCTAGGAAAGTGACATTTAGCAGGGCTTTCCAGGAGGACGGAGAACAGGCAGGCAGCTGTGGCAGGGAAGAGTGGTCTAGAAGAGAAAGCAGCAACTCCACATGTCCTCACAGACTTCTGGATTGAGGGACTACTCAGAAGCTCGTGAAGCTGGAGTGGAATGAGTTGGGCTGGTTGACAGAGATGATGCCCCTGAGTGGGAAGGTCGGGAGGCCATGGGAAAGAGCCTTAGTTCTTACTCTGTATGAGATGGGGCAATCACTGGAAAATTTTGAACAAAGGAGCAAGGACATCTGACATATTTTGGCATCTTAGCTGTGGCTGCTGTGTTGAAAAAAGAATGAAGGAAAACGGTAAAGGTGAGAAGGCTGAAGTCTAGATACGTGGAAGCCAATTTGTGGTGAAACGTCAACCTAAGTCCCTGTGCCCCAAGCAGTGGAGGTGACAGGCATGGTCAGATTACGGCTGCATATGAGATGATATGGATGTCATGTGAGAGAAATGAAGAAAAGCCATGGCAACAAGGGCTTTTCCTGAAAAGTTGGTAGGATGGAATTGTCATTGGCTGAGACTGATGCGGGAGATTAGGAGTTAGGATAACGTCAAATCCAGTTCATCCATTTGCAAAGCCTCTTTTTCTAAGAAGCTATGGTTCATGGAGCAACCACAGGCCACTGCACATTGCCTGTTAATAGACTCAACCTCTCTCCTTTCAGGGTGAACGGATCGTTGAGTCAGGGAAAACCAAGCCCTCTGCTTTGCTCTGAAATCTCATCCATGCATGGCCACCTCAAAGATGCACTCCAATAATTGTCACCATTGTGATTCTCCGCCATCATCACTCCCTCTCCCCACTGGAACATTCGCATTGTCATAGACAAGTGCTGTGATTTCTTCTAACTAAAGATTCAAGAGATACCCTTAGTTTTCTATCCCTGGTCTTTCTGTGACTATTTCTTTCTTTCTTTTTTTTAAGACAGAGCCTCACCCTGGGTAGAGTGCCATGGGATCACACCTCACAGCAACTTCCAACTCGTGGGCTCAAGCGAGTGTCCTGCCTCTGCCTCCAAAGTAGCTGGGACTACAGGCACCCGCCATAACACTGGGCTATTTTTTGGTTGCAGCCGTCATTGTTGTTTGGCGGCCCGGGCTGGACTTGAACCCGACAACTCAGGTGTGTGTGGCTGGTGCTTTAGCCCCTTAAGCCACAGGTGCCGAGCCATATTTCTTTCTTTTCTTGACTATTTATCTACTAAACCACTTCTTTTTTTTTAATAGCAAAACTTCAAAAATATTCAATTTCTCTTTCCCCTTTTTCTCTTTCTTGTAGCTCACCCACCCCTATCCATCCTGACTTCCCTGATTTTGCATCTTGCTGCCATCCTATTATCTGTAACATTCTCCGTGGATGATCTCACGGCTTTTACCTCCTTCAACCTGTTGTTCAAATATCGCTTTCTTTTGGAAGCTTTATCTGATGAATCAATTTATTTCCCTCTGTCCTTACACTTCTCATCTTCCACCCATCTTCCACCTGTGACCTTTTCCCTTCCTACCAACATATACCTTTTTTTTTTTTTGCTTGTTGCCTCTTTTTCTCACTTACATTTAAGTTTCACGAAAGCAGGGATTTCTATTAAATATTTCTTTTACTCACTGTTGAACACTCAGTGACCAGGACAGTGTCTTAAACACATCAGGCATGCGGTGTGCATTTGCTCATTTACTATTGCCTGCATTTATGGGTCATCTGCTTAAAGCTACACACACACACACACACCCCACTCTGTGAAACTTAGTGATTTGAGGGAGAATGATATTTTTATTTTATTTTATTTTATTGTTGGATATTCATTGAGGGTACAAAAAGCCAGGTTACACTGATTGTATTTGTTAGGCAAACTCCCTCTTATAATTGTGTCTTGCCCCTAAAAGGTGTGTCACACACCAAGACCCCAGCCCTCTCCCTCCTTCTCGCTCTCTGCTCTCCCCTTCCCCCACCCCACCCCACACCATGTCCTTAATTGTCATTAATTGTCCTCATATCAAAATTGAGTGCATCGGATTTATGCTTCTCCATTCTTGTGATGCTTTACTAAGAATAATGTGTTTGACTTCCATTCAGGTTAATAAAAAGGCTGTAAAGTCTCCATTTTAAAAAAATGGCTGAATAGTATTCCATAGTGTACATATACCACAGCTTGTTAATCTATTCCTGGGTTGGTGGGCATTTAGGCTGTTTCCACATTTTGGCGATTGTAAATTGAGCTGCAATAAACAGTCTAGTGCAAGTGTCCTTATGATAAAAGGATTTTTTTCCTTCTGGGTAGCTGCCTAATAATGGGATTGCAAGATCAAATGGGAGGTCTAGCTTGAGTTCTTTGGGAGTTCTCCCTTCTTCCTTCCAAAAAGGTTGTATCAGTTTGCAGTCCCACCAGCAGTGTAAAAGTGTTCCCTTCTCTCCACATCCACGCCAGCATCTGCAGTTTTGAGATTTTGTGATGTGAGCCATTCTCACTGGGGATAGATGGTATCTCAGGGTGATTTTGATTTGCATTTCTCTACTAATTAGGAATGATGAGCATTTTTTCGTATGTGTGTCTTCTTTAGAGAAGGTTCTATTCTTGTCTCTTGCCCATCAATATATGGGATTGTTGGCTTTTATCATGTGGATTAATTTGAGTTCTCTATAGATCCTAGTTATCAAGCTTTTGTCTGGTTCAAAATATGCAAATATCCTTTCCTATTGTGTAGGTTGTTGATTTGCTTTGGTTATTGTCTCTGTAGCTATACAGAAGCTTTTCAGTTTAATTAAGTCCCATTTGTTTATTTTTTTTGTTGTCGCAATTGCCATGGCAGTCTTCTTCATGAAGTCTTTCCCCAGGCTGATATCTTCCAGTGTTTTTCCTGTGCTTTCTTTGAGGATTTTTATTGTGTCATGCCTTAAATTTAAGTCCTTTATCCATCTTGAATCAATTTTTGTGAGTGGAGAAAGGTGTAGGTCCCATTTCAGTCTTTTGCATGTGGATATCCAGTTCTCCCAGCACCATTTATTGAAGAGGGAGTCTTTCCCCCAAGGTATGTTCTTGATTGGTTTATCGAAGATTAGGTGGTTGTAAGTTGTTAGTTTCATTTCCTGGGTTTCTATATGATTCCAAATGTCTATGTCTCTATATTTGTGCCAGTACCATGCTGTCTTGACCACTATGGCTTTGTAGTACAGCCTAAAATCTGGTATGCTGGTATCTCCGGCTTTGTTTTTATTACTA
>CAUYRH010036178.1:0-21967 GCA_963574655.1 Perodicticus potto | reverse complement strand
CTGTGTCTGCAGAGATGGAGCCTCTGCTCTCTGATTCCCCAGTGTCTGCAGAGATGGAGCCTCTGCTCTCTGATTCCCCAGTGTCTGCAGAGATGGAGCCTCTGCTCTCTGATTCCCCAGTGTCTGCAGAGATGGACCCTCTGCTCTCTGATTCCTGTGTCTGCAGAGATGGAGCCTCTGCTCTCCAGTCTTCCTTGCTGGCAGTCTTAGGCCTCCTAACAATAGGATTTTTGTGAACTGTGAACTGTTGTACCTTCAATTGCTTCCCGCCTTTCAAAGCATCTTGTTCAGTCCCTGAGGCTTATCGTATTCCTTGGTAACAGAAAACAAATTCTCAACGTGCATCCATTCCAGCTTTCCAGCCATTCTGTCTTTTTAGTATCTTAAATGGGTTTATGAAAATCTCAAGATTTGATTTTTACTCTTTCAGTTCTTATTTTTAGTGCAGTAAATAAAAGCTTTTTATTTGCTTTAAAAGTTGTACATCAAGAAGGCGCGTGACAGGGACTATATGTTTTCTCATCAACCTCTCTTTTCAAGTCATGGTGCCACAGTTTCTGAAGAACAATTTTTAAAATTATATAAATACTCATATTTCAGATATGTATTCCAGCAATAAGTAGAGTTTTATTCATTTTATCAGTCAGACCAACCAAAATAGCTGGAAGATTTGCAAATGCTGAGACTTGAGCTGGTTTTAGGTTAGTTAGAATTTTAGGTGTGAAGGTGACTGTAACCGTCATCTTAAAGGATGAGCAGGACACACCCCAGGCGAGGGGACACGTGGATAATGATATAATTTTATTTTATTTTTTCTCTGTATTAGTGCTATGCTGGTTTCAGTTTAGTTTAATGTTTTTCAACTGCTGTCATTAGAGGAAAAAGAGAAATAACTTACTAAGTTTCAATATCCCTTTAACAAATATGCTATGCTCACTCAGGACGGTAATTCTAAGTTTTCTCGACTTTTGTAAAGATACATTTTCCACTTTCGCTTTTCTTTCCTGGTAAATCATTTTCCTATGTGCATCCTATGACTATAGTAATGTTGTTAATTTCGGATGGTAATAAATTTGTGCTGTGAGTATTTTTGCGCACGTTTTGATTGCTCACTGTGGCTTCTGTTTCCCTGCAATGCTGTGCAGCACTTTATAATCCTCCATACACCACTGAGGTCTGGAATAAAATGTATTGTGAACACGTAGGCTGGAGCATTCATTTTATACTTACATAATACCCTCACAACTGCCAAAGGGATCCCCCATTAAAAAATATGTATATAGGCTCGGCGCCTATGGCTCAACGGGCTAAGGCGCCAGCCATGTACACCTGAGCTGGCGGGTTCGAATCCAGCCCAGGCCCACCAAACAACAATGACGGCTGCAACCAAAAAATGGCCGGGCGTTGTGGCGGGCGCCGGTAGTCCCAGCTACTTGGGAGGCGGAGGCAGGAGACTCGCTTGAGCCCAGGAATTGGAGGTTGCTGTGAGCTGTGAAGCCACGGCACTATATCCAGGGTGACAGCTTGAGGCTCTGTCTCAAAAAAAAAAAAAAAAAATGTGTATGTGTAACATTCAGCCTATTCTTTTCTTTTTGCTATGTAATAGTTTATTCTCCTGTGAAATTAAATTGCCAAGTCATATTCATCTTAACGAATAAAGTGCTTCACATCAGCAGGGCATTCTGTCCTGGGAATGTGGAAACTCTCCGTCGTATGGCTATTCAGACTGTGGGATGCTGGGGTCTCTGTGACAGTGATGCCCAGAGAGGTGGAACTTGGATTCACTTTCATGAATCATTTTTTGTTTGTCTTTTTCTTAACAGTTGACTTCAAGCCTCGCGCCAGCATGGATACTGTCCACCATATGTTGCTTTTTGGGTGCAACATGCCCTCCTCCACCGGCAGTTACTGGTAAGGCTAATGGGTTCCTGTTAGAGAAGCCTGTGGAAAATGTTTTCACAAGTACAAAGTGTATTTGTGCAAGTATCACATTTTACAACTGAATATTAAATAGGCAGGTTTTTGGCTCAGAAGAAGAAAACCGATCATCAGCATCACGCGGTGATCATGGTTTTTCATCATTCTTTGGTCTGCTCTGGGGAAGATGAGCTTTGGTCATCTGTTTATCGTGGTCCCTGGTGTGTCTGGGTGCAGAAGGCTGTGAGGAAGGCCTGGAAATTTAGACTGTTGGTAAAGGTTGGTGGTCCCGTTCACTGAGCACTCGCATTCCCGAGTCTGTGCTGGGCTATCTGGCGTCACCGTTTCATTTTATACGATGTCTCCGCAACCAGGTATCATCCCCACCTCACAGACAAGGAGCCCAGATGTCAGAGAGAGCTCACTCGGTCTGCATGGGCAGTGCCAGACCAGGATCAAACCTGGTTGTCTGCTTCCAAAGCCAAAGTTGGTTCCATTTTACGGCATTGCCTTCCATGTAATTCAAGTACCTGTTGCAGCTTTAGAAATTATTTCAGTCACTACGGTGAGTCTTAATATTTTCACGACAATCAATAAACCACTATTAAATGCCTGTCAAATGCCTGAACTGTAGCAAATGCAGTGGGAGCTTCTAGGGTCAATAAGATACGTTTTCGGCTCCTGAAAGTTCCTGGCGTAATTACAGTTTGGTATCTTTTCTTTGATTTTGTACCTTGGTGTTCTTGAAGCTCGGTGAACTCTGAACCTCGCCATGCATTTAAGCCTCGTGTGTTTCACCTGTGTCCCCCGGCCCATATTTAGAAGTCCAGAATGACCGATGTGCTCCACTTTGCCCTGAGAAGAGTGACCACAGGCCTCTCTCTGCACATCCTAACGTTCGTTAGCCTGCTGCGAGGCACGGAGCAAGAGCTCGCCAGTCGTTTGATAATAAACAATTGTAATATGCATTTGGAACTTTCAAAAGCACCAGGCAATTAGTGGAACTCTCCACGGACCAAGTACCACCAAAGCGTTTGTTAATGGGCTTAAGTAATTTGATGAAGGGACAATATCACATGGGAACCCGCTCACATGACCGGGTTGATGTAGAAATGGAGTCAGCAGATCACAGCTAACGCCCTGTGAGATCAACACTCCGGTTTTCGCTCTTCGGTAAATTTTTGTAAGTACAATTCTGGAATTAAAAGATTATTCCGTGGCGGCTATTTCTGATTCTTATGCAGCAAATCACATCCCTTGGTTTTTAATGCTTTAAAACCATTTCTTCTAAAATTAGAATTCTGGATCAGAATGATTGAAAATAACTGGAGGGGATGGAAGCTTTTAGAGTGTGCTGTGGCTTTGCCTTGGTTAGAGGGGATGCCGAAGAAAATAAAAACAGCACTTAACTGCTATTAGGGTTCTCATTGTTAAGAAAAATTATATAAAATGAGCCAAGCCCAGTGCCCTGTTCTCATCTTAAAGGAATTAAAACAAACAAACAAAAAAAAAAAACACACACACATTACTTTGGTCTTTTGAAAATATTTACTAATACTCTTAAGTGTACTGTTTTGAAAATTAATCTATAAAACATATCGATCAAAGACTTCCAAGTAAGCAAAAGAACATTCAAAGAAAAATGTCTTTGAAAGTGAAAACAGAAATTTTAAGTAAATTGCTACATGTATTCTTTTGCTAAAACTATTACTAAAAAGGCAACATGGTAGAATGAAGAAGCGGTGAACTCCCTGGCTGGATTCCCTGGGTGGGTTACTTAGCCCATCTGGGCCTGAGTTGGCGTCTCCGTTTTAGCAAGAGACTTATCCTACATCATTTATAAGCCCTCTCTATGCTCCAAAATTCCATAATTCCATTAATATAAACGGCCTGCAGATGCTGAGTTAGACGGGAAAGGCATCATTACTCGGAACTGGAAGCGTGTGCTCTGCTCGGCTCATCTGGAGCCAGCAATAGCCAGCTTTGCCAGTTGGTTGCTTCACTGAGTAATTAGAATTCTTAATAACACTTTATCTGCTTAATATTTTTTGAGACAGAATCTCTCTGTTACCCTGGGTAGAATGCTGTGGCATCTGCAAACTCTTGTGCTCAAGTGACGATCTTGCCTCAGTTTTTCATCTTTAGTAGAGATGGGGTCTCACTCTTGATCAGGCTGGAATATCTGTATAATTCTAGATGGATTTTAAGATATCAGCCTTGTGTCTCATATTCCCACTTAAATCTGTAGGTTTGTTACAATTGAATTTTTGACCATGAAACAAGGGTGATTATTGATTCTATTATTCATCTTCTTTGAACCCAAAGTATTCATCTAACATCTAAGACTGTTTCATTCTATCGATACGGGGGTGTCTTCAATATGCAAATGAGGGGGCACACACCAAGGAAACTATCCTAGCAACTCACTGGGTCTCATTTTTCATTTCAAGATCATTTATCCTCCAATGTTTGGAAAAATCTCCATGCTCCTTTGAAGAATTAGAGCTCACAGGATATTTCATGGCTGAACTTTTCATTTGCTACAGAAAACATTTTTACCCTGCCTGCCATGTCGCACAGGCTCAGCCCTGGAGACTGTCAGTGGTTACCGTCCAGCTGTTCAGCCTGCCATCCTCCCATGTGAATATAATACCGAGAACATCGAGTGTCTGTGTCAACGTCTTGCATTATTTTCCTAAGATTGTTAAGTGATGGAATTTTATCAAACTCACTTTACAGTTGCAAATCTCACCTTCAATTGCTCCAAGATACAGACCTCCCCAACAGGAAGACTCCTACATTTAACACATATTTCTGAGCATTACACCTATAATGACTTCTTCTTCTTTTATTTTTTTTTTTGAGACAGACTCTCGCTGTTTATGTCGCCCTCGGTAGAGGGCCGTGGCGTCACAGCTCCCAGCAACCTCAAACTCTTGGGCTCAAGCGATTCTCTTGCCTGAGCCTTCCAAGTAGCTGGGACTACAGGCGCCCGTCACAACGCCCGGCTATTTTTTGGTTGCAGTTGTCATTGTTCAGCTGGCCTGGTCCGGGCTCGAACCTGCCAGCCTCAGTGTATGTGGCTGGCACCCCACTCACTGAGCTACAGGTGCTGAGCCTATAATGACTTTTGATGCCTAAGAGTAGCAAGAACTTACAGTCTGGAAAAATCTTTCAGGGAGGCTATAGCTGTTTTAACCAAGGAGGAGAAAGCTAATCGGTATTTCAACATCAGACTGTCAAACTTGGGTTTCCTCTCTTGTCTGTTGCCTAAGCTTTCCTCCTGTTTTTACTGGAGTGCTCTGTTTTCATTGCCAGCAGGTTGGCAAATAGGTATGTATGTGTCTTTAATATAGAAAACATGTTTCCTCTGAAATGATGAAGTTATAATTCGTCCTCTGGCTTCAGGCGGCACTTTCATATGAAGGCAGAGAGCTGCTGCGATGGTGCCTCGCTGTGGTGCCGCCCTCCTTTGCCCGCCGTGATTGCCTCTTTCTCCTGTTCATTAAAATATATTTACAGTTATATTAAGTTTACATGAAAATGGTGGGCACAGCATGAAGCGGTTTTCATTATGGAGTCATTTTAATTTTAAAGTTCTTTTTTCCCTGCACACATTCCAGTCTTTTGTGTCTCATTCCAAATGAGCTCACACTGGGAATGTGTCTAGTTAATTGTATGCGCACGCATTTAAATTGCATACATTGATGTGAACCTTTTAATATACTGTAGGGTGGTCCCTTAGTAGTTAGAGGGGACCTGGTGCTCAGTTCCAAATTAGCATTCCTCTAGAGGATGCCGGTAAGGACCCGAGGATGGAAAAGCAGGGGCTCCACTGGCCCAGGTGAAGAAGCCAGCGGGACCTGTCAGCTGTGACCTTGATACCTTCTTTTTGGGCATTTAAAGGAGGAGACAATTATCCCCATCTCGGGATCAGTGGGAAGTAAGCACCGAGATGGGGACAAGCAGGCTGTCAGCATCAGCCGCTGCACTTTATTTGTGCTAATAGACCAACGCGGAGCGTGGCAGGTCCAAGCTGCACAGATGAGTCCGCGGAGCCTGAGCCGTGAGCGAGCAGGAAGGAAATGGTGGTGCTGACACTGGGAAATTTTGTTTTTCCTTCTTTTTCTAAATTTTTTTTTTATTGTTGGGGATTCATTGAGTGTACAAAGATCCATGTTACACTAATTCCATTTGTCAAGCCAAGTCCGTCTTATAAATGCGCCCCCCCCCAGGAGGTCGCCAAACACCATCACCACCACCCCTCCGTCCCTCCCTCTCCTGGCTCCCGCATTGCAACTGGGCAATTTAAATACATGAATCTACAGCTGCTTGCCACTAAAAACATTCAATTTTGAGGAGATGTTAGAAATTAAAATATTGCATTTATCCTGTAAATTCTTTTATTCTATTTTCACACCAATAATCAATTTTGTTTTGCTTTATTTGAATGAAGAATGGGTAGCTGCTTAGACTCTCAGGCTTTGAAAGTTATGATATTTTGTTTATACAAATTGTATTGTCATTTGTGGAATTCTGGATTGACTTTTTTTCTACAGTTTTTGGCCAGGGCTGGGTTTGAACCTGCCACCTCTGGTATATGGGGCCTGCCCTACTCCTTTGAGCCACAGGCGTCGCCCTCTGGAATGCGCTTTTTAAATAAATACGAGATTATAGGCTTGTGCACTTTCTTTTCTATGGAGCACAGGACATAGAGTTTAAAGCAATTTAGGATTGCCAACTTTGTGTTTAAAATACTGGGTGATTGAAGTGAGTGACCTTCTGCTGTATTGAGTTCGGACTTTGGCATAATCTGCTATGCAGTATACATAGCTAAGTTGTTTTTAGTTCTCACGATTAATATTTAATTACAAAACTATTTCTAGTGATGTCTATGACCAACTCATCTTTACAAATCAAAGATGGCTTCTACAGGTTGTTTGAAGTTTTTCTGAAAAAGAAGAATCCCAGCTGGGTAAATGAGGCTGTTTCCAGCTGTTCTAAGTTGGAATCATTCTCAAACTAAAGCAATAGTGCTTTCTCATCCTCTGAAGCTTTGGCTTAAATCCCTTTCAATGGCCTCTGTTTATTAACCACCTGCCTTGTCTTTTTAAATGCCACTCTCTGCACAGGGTTACAGAAACTGATGAGGGGATAAGTAGCTGACATACAACATACACAGAAATGTCCACAGTGTAGATACAGAAGTCTGTCTGTGCCACACCCTGCTAGGTTCCTTATTTAAATGACAGTTTTTGGAGGTGATGTTACTTTCCAGGCCAGCTTGCTCTTCTGTTGACGCCTTCATTATGACGATTCTTTGGCTGAGAAGGGTATTTGCAAATGCTGCCTTTATGACCCTTCCTGTGCCCTGACTGTGCCCTCCACACTGTGCGTGCAGCAACGTTCCCACTGGCCTTTCACAGGCCCTCTTTTTGTTTTTTCCAACACAAGTTAAATATATGAAGCTTCTATATTCAATATATGAAACTTCTAAGTTAAACATACATAACATCCTTGTCAGTATAAATAAAGATAACACAGTCTACAAAACCCACGCTGTCCCTTGTTTTAAGCATTGTGAAATGTGTCTTTGACATGAATTATTGCTAGACGAAAATTAATTATCTATTTGCTTTTCCCACGTTCATACCGTGACAGATTCATATTATATAGAATTTCAAGCTAGTGTAAGGAACCCATTTGTTAGAATATTCTTGGTATCTGCTTCTGACATCAAGTCACCAATGATTATGTTCCCTGGCTAATAACTTTTTGGTGCTGGGATTAGAGGTGTAATAGGAGTGCCTTAGCAGCCGCCCAGTTCTCAGTAGACTAGTGTCAACTTTAATCAAATAGAATGCCGTGGCTGTAATCCTTTTGACTGCTTCAACAAAAATGAATGCTACATAATTTTGTCATTATTCTTTCCTGACAAGACTAGTACTTTATGTTAAACGGAGTACCGATAGTACAACATAGTGCTACACTTAGCAGAGAGCCAGAACTTTTAAATCAGATCATCTTGGGTTTAAATCTCAGCTCTAGCACTTGACAGCTGTAATAAGAATTGGTCCAACGACTTAACCTGTCCTGGTCAGTTTCTTCGTCTATAAAATGGAGCTCCTGACCATTGATAGCTTGACTGAGCCATCGTAAAGAGTAAGTGAGATGGTTTAAGTATCATATTTGGTGTTGTGCCTGGCACATAGAATTGGTAGCTCTTATCCTTATTCATTTATTAGGAAAGTAATTCTTATTCCCACTATGTGTCCAGCATTTTGTTACGTATGGAGAATTCGGCGCAGACGACCCAGACCTACCCTCTGCCCTTGTGGACTTCATGGTCCTTCTGGTCTCACTGGGCTGCGCGGGGAGGGGAGAGTTACTGTGGGGTGTTTATCAGCCCGGTGCTTCTCAGTCCTCATTCTTACGTAGCTTTCCCCTTAGGTAGCTTTCTCATTACTAGGACAGTGCGTACCCATCGCACTGAAGTTCACACAGGATTGTGTGCACTCGGGAAAATATCCTCTGGGTTTGTAGAGCAGGCAGTGCTATTTGAACACCTGACTCGTGCTGAGTGCATTTTGAAAGACAAGAACCTTGCACCCGTTTTCTCAGAGAAAATTTCTAACTTTGGATTAATTTTCCTGGTTGTGGTTCTGTTAGATACTTAATACATTAAATTGGAATTCAAGACCATAGAGACAAAACCTAGGGGCATGACAATTCTTTTTTTAAAATTATTTTAGCCAAAAGAAAAAAATGGGTTATCAAGTCTGATCTTCTCTGAGTAACCTCGGGTTTTAAATAGACTTTACAGACACAACCAGAGAGTGCTTTTAACAGTCAGCCATGCTTTCTTTGAGTAACTCAGAGAGACAGGCCAGCACTTTTCTGTGCTTGGGGTAGCCAGAAAATACTCTTCCCATCCAAACAGTTTCCCCGAGGACTGACAGGAAAAGGGTTCTGTGGGGAGAGTCCAGGAAGCCAGGATAGTTTTATTTTCAAATGTTAGCTCTCACCATTTCTACTGTGACTACTAAGAAACCTCAAGGGAGCTATGTGAATCTTTTCACAATTTAATTGGCTTAATCTGGAGGAGCCTTTAGGAGAAGCTGCTGGAATGATAAGTTTGAGAACCTGGTCGATGAGCCCTGAAATTACAGCAGCCATTGATCAAGGGTTACGTCGCTCCCCAGCCCGGAGGCTCTTCTTTACTAGTCGGAATGGTAAAAATTCCCTCAGTGTTTGTAGGTCCTTTTTTGGAAAGACAAAATACACAACACCATCGTTCTTCTTTTGATCATTTTACGTGAAGGAACGATGATGCCATTTTCATTTAAAATATGAAATGGTGCTGGTGTGGATGGGGAGAAAAGGGCACACTTCCACACAGCTGGTGGGACTGCAAACTAACACCGCCTTTTGGAGAGAAGTACAGAGAATCCTCATCGATCTAAAAGCAGACCTTCCATTGGACCCTGCAATCCCATCACTAGGTGTCTACGCAGAAGAACATAAATCATTTTACCACAAAGACATGTGCATGAGAATATTTACTGTGGCTCAATTCATAAATTGCCAAGTTGTGGAAGCAACCTAAGTGCCCATCAACCCGTGAAGGGATCAACAAACTGTGGCATATGTAGCCCATTGAATACCATGCAGCCATTTAAAAAGATGGAGACTTTACATCTTTTACATTTACCTGGATGGAGTTGAAACACATTCTTCTTAGTAAAGTATTGCAAGAATGGAAAAATAAATACCCAATGTACTCCACATAAATATGAACTCAATATGTAAACAATGACATGTTCATAAGAACAATAAAACACTGATATAGTCCAGTTTGGAGGTAGAAGGAAGCAGGACGGCGGGGAGGGGGACGTACAGCCGGGGGAAGGAGGGCAGGAGGCGGCTCCACCTAAGTGCACATCCTGAGGATGTACAACACGCCCCCGGGGGAGGGGCTCTTCTACAAATGGAACTTTACCCTGGAAGGGAGAGCAATGTAGCCTAAAAATTGTACCCTCATATTAATTTGAATAAAGTTAAAAAAAATAAACTGTGAAGTGGAAAAGTGAGGCTGAGGGCACCAGGCTCTTTGCTGCTCAGTGGCATCGTCAGCGGGAGCGCTCACCCCCTCGGCCTCTTGGTTTTCCTCTCCACTCAGGCCTCACATGAACTTTTAGAATACGTCCCAATGTCCCAATGTCCCAGTGTCCTCCAAAGAGTCATTCTTCCCTCCGCCTTGAGTTGAATACCTTAAAAGACTCATGTTTCAAAAACTCTGCTTTATCAGACCTGATAAGAGAATAAAATAAAATAAATCATTGTCTCCTGTGAAGAAGTCAGAAGAACAGCTTATTTCATCTAGAATTCTATTTTAGAATTGCATGCACAAATCGCAGCTCAGTTTAGACATGCTAGTAATCACAGTTTATCTTCCTACAGTATTCTCTACCCATAAATCAGTGTCATGAGTTGAGATAGACGGGTGTGAGACAGTCAGGGCTTTAAATCATGGTTTGGCTGTGTGACCTTTGGAAGCTGCCTCCACTCTGAACTTACCCAGCTTTAAATTACAGCATGCTCGCACTGTTCTTATGACGGAGCATATGAGCTGATTCGTTCAAAATACTAAGCAAACCATACTTCAGATCTTTTGGAATTTCTATTGTAGTTACTTTTAAAATCTAAATTAAAAAAAAAAAAACCTATTTTGCAAATTTGACAGTGCAATGCCATTTTAAGCCAGTTCAGTTCTGTAAGTCTCTGTACGTGGCAGAGAGCTGGGGTGGTTATTTCAGGAAAAGGGAACAGTGATAAGAGAGAGATGAACATCACCATCCCTTGCTTACTTGTTACGTTAGATGTAAGCATTCCACATTGTATATCAAATCAGCACATTGTACCCCATAAATGCGTTAATGTACACAGTTATGATTTAATAAAGAATTAAAAAAATAAAATAAGAAGAGAGAGATTAGCAGCTGGAAGCAGTTGGCATGACTGAAAAGGAGCTTTTGCTTGGAAATATTACAAGGTCCTAGAATCAGAGCCTGAAGGGCCTTATGTGTTATGCTACATGATTTGGATTTTATTTTGGTGTTATTTAGGGGACGCATTTGAAAGGTTTGGGGCCAGCCAATGACATCATCAAATGTATAACTTAGAAAAATTTACTAAACAAGTTTTGTCTGTTATATTTCACTCTGTTTCTTGCTGGTTACACTTTGGAAATCATCTTCTGCATCAGAGGAAACAATTATGTTGTTTAACCGAAGACTGTCATCACGTGGGCCCCAGGCACTTGTGTATTTATGATCTTTGCTGAAAGCTATGAAAATTGCCACCCAGATCTTTCAATTGTTGTAACTCAACAGCAATGAGATCCCAAGTTCATCAAATCTGACAATCTCATTTCTTGAACTATTATATAGCCTGGGGCCAAGAAGGGAAATTTTGCTCTTGGGCACTGTCCAACATGCTAAGACTTTCAGCACACTTGGCACAAGGATGCCGCAGACGTCTGTTCCCGCGCAGCCCTCACGTGGAAATGCCCTTCACCATAAGCTCGTTGAACTTGACAGTGTGCAGTGAGGAACCGCTGAGCAATGGGTTTTACGGCACGCATCACACAGTCTGCTTCCCAAGCCTGTTTATAGAAGCAAGAGCGTTGGCTAAGCCTGACCTCATCAAGACCTCCTGGTTCTGGTCCCTCACTCCTTAATTCAGACAGGTGGGACTGTGGTCTGCTTTCTCCACCTGTGTGGAACATAGTCTGAGTCCCTGCCTCTAAGTGTGAAGCTTCTTGCCTCAGTTTTCATATCTGCAGCTTGGGTGGCTGCCGGGTTTCAGGCTTCAGTTTCTAACCTGCTTGGCAGCCTCCTCAGTTGGCTTCTTGGTCCTGAGCAGTGTGTGTTTTCCTGCAGAAGCCAACCTCCTCCCCAGGAGTTCCATCTGTGCCTGGCCTCCGCAGTTAGCCTCCTCTCCTTTCCTGGCCCTGAGCAGTGTGCATTTTCCTGCAGAAGCCAACCCCCTCCCCAGGAGCTGCATCTGAGCCTGGCCTCTGCAGTTGGCCTCCTCTCCTTTCCCAGCCCTGAGCAGTGTGCATTTTCCTGCAGAAGCCAACCTCCTCCCCAGGAGCTGCATCTGTGCCTGGCCTCCACAGTTGGCCTCCCCTCATTCCCAGCTCTGAGCAGTGTGCATTTTCCTGCAGAAGCCAACCTCCTCCCCAGGAGCTGCATCTGTGCCTGGCCTCCACAGTTGGCCTCCTCTCATTCCCGGCCCTGGGCAGTGTGCATTTTCCTACAGAAGCCAACCTCCTCCCCAGGAGCTGCATCTGTGCCTGGCCTCCACAGTTGGCCTCCTCTCATTCCCGGCCCTGGGCAGTGTGCATTTTCCTGCAGAAGCCAACCTCCTCCCCAGGAGCTGCATCTGTGCCTGGCCTCCGCAGATGTCAGGCCTTTCATATCTGCCTCCATCTCCATTTCTGACCTTTTTTGGTCCCAGTTTTCCAAGATATAAATATGTAAAAGCAACATAATGTAGCCTACCAAGTTCTGAACAAATTCAATTCTATAATGGAAGAAGCTGAGCGACACAGTGTGATGGGAAACGTGTGGTTTTGAGTCACACACGTTGCCACTTATTAAACTGGATCTCCCAACGATCCCAGTTACCACACTAGGCGCCATACACCCCTCCCCATGACAGCCATATCAGAGTTTCCACGCGGTGACCGGCCCTTTGAGGGCTTATAAACACAGCCAGGACACACAGCTGGTCAGGGGCAGCTCTGGGGTTGAACTGTCTTTCTGCCTTGGGGCTTTTTTTCACTGTAAGCATTATCTCTCAGCATTGACTCTGTAGATGAAGTGAATGTTTTGCTAAATAATGCATCACCCTGGTCTGGTGCTTTGAGGTTTGTAAAGTGAATAACTCTGCAAGGTGAGTATAATTATCCCTGTTTTACAAGAGAGAAAAGTAAGGCTCAGTAAGATTAAGTGGCTTGCACAATACGGAACAAAGTATAAATGCACAACCAGTATTCTTTAAAAATTCATGTGTATGTAAGACGTCTATCTGTGATCAAGGACCTGTTTAGTGGGGTACACTGTGTCCCTCATTCTGCTGAGGGTAGGCGCTGTTGGAACAGGGATCACCAAAGGAGAAACGTATCCGATGTTTCGTTTAGTAACTTCCCAGATTTCGAGCAGGGTAGCTTCGGTTTGTGAAGACTTTGTGTGTCGCACTTGGCTTTCTACTCGATTATATAGCGGACATTTCACATATGAACATGTCAGAATCAAAATTCTATATCTACATATCAGCATATGACAAGGTTGTTTTGCCTCAAGCAACAATCAGAAACTTTCCCGTTAGGTGCGTTTTCTTCACCTAGAAATGGTTCTGTGCTCTAACCCTCATTAGGATCGTCAAGCTGAGACGATATAATAATGACATATTGATAAACAGTAGAGCCTCCACGGTGACCACCCCCTGCACTGACCACCTCTTTAAGCTGACCTAATTGTCACCGACTGGACAGTCACCGACGTACGTCTCAGCACGGCAGGCCCAGTTCCTCGTGTCGACCGCCTCCGCTTGCTGACCAGTTTATCACAGTCCCTTGTGTGGTCAGCTTCCAGGAGTCGACCTCACTTCGCTTTCCTCCAACAGAGAGACGTGTCTGCGTCTTACCACTCGAATCTCATTTACACCTACTGTTTCTCCTGCAGGTTTTGTGATGAAGGAACCTGTGCGGATAAAGCCAACATTCTGTACGCCTGGGCAAGAAACGCTCCCCCCACCAGACTCCCGAAAGGTGCGTCCGACGCCACTTGGCAGTCCCACGTTAAGCTGCTTCATTTGTTTGCAAAGTACAATTTTTTATAGCCCCTTCTAACATTTGTTGACAGTGTTCCATTTTGCAGCTTCACAGTAAAATACCTGGGCTCCCCGCTTTGCACGGAGAAGGTTTTGTTTAGGTAGTTGCTCTTTCCCCCACACAGCAGCCCAGGTAGAATTAGAAAGTAACCCAGTATCCCTCACGCACGTTGGTTCTTGACGGCAGCAGCATTTCATGAGCCAAAAGAGCTAGGAATTAAATAAACTGCTGTTTCAGCAGAGATTGTTTTTACAGTCCTGGGACTGAGGTATTGAACGCGGTGCCAGACCTCAGCTGGCGTTCTGACTTCACCTCTGAACTGCTCAGAGTTTCCTGTGTCTGTGGGAATTACCAGACTCTCTTTTATGACCTGAATGTTCCCTAATATTAAAGGGAGTGTGTGGTTCCGCAGCAAATTAAGTCTGCCTGTGGCTCAAGGATGGTCTCTTGAGGCACGTGCCCTGCCCTGCCGCCCTCACTCACACCAGCACCATTAATCCATGTCTGTTTGGCCTTTGTCAGAGGAGCCTCAGAATTCTCTGAGTTTGCCCAGGGGCCACTACCACACACACTGAGAAACTAACAGGACATGTGTCCGTCATAGATTTATTGACATTTTAAATATTCATTAGTAAAGCAGAAAAAAAAATTGCTTTCCTCTGCTTGTAAATATTTTCTCATAGATTTTTTTTTAGCTTACTAGAAAACTTTATTAAAAGTAAGATGATTAAGGACATTCAAGTTCCAAAAATTTACTGACATCCTGGACTTTGTAATCTACTTGGTAATTGATTACCTCAATGTTACTTTTGTAGACACCTGTTTTCACAGGGGGAGAAAGGTAATTCCCCTGAGATGCCCCTAAGTCTATTCCCTATATTCGATCCGAAAATAAAATGAACACAGAGGCATAAAAACAAAATGAGAGAATGGGTTTGGGTTTTTGTATGTCTGTTAAATAATCAACAGGGACAGAATTTCGTTTTGTTTGTTTTGTTCCTTTTCCCAGGGAGTGAATTGTCCTCTTAAAGCATAAGTGATCGCTCTGGCTCTGATGTGGAATCTGTGAATAGAATTCCATCAGAGCTTTGAGAAGTCCTGACAGAATGTATTAGAAATTTTCAGTCAATGCCCAGTCCATTTTGGTTTTCATATAACTTCATATGTTATTTTATTTCTCTTTGGAATGTCATAGATTACTAACATTAAATTAGCTCCATTTTAGACTTCAATTTCTAAAATTTTTTTTTCTTAAATCTTTAGGTGTTGGATTCAGGGTTGGAGGAGAGACTGGAAGTAAATATTTTGTCCTACAAGTGCACTATGGGGATATTAGTGCTTTTAGAGGTGAGTTTTGAAATCTTGCAACTAAGCAGACTTCCAACACTTTATTGTTTAATCTGGATGCCCTGAGGATTATCTGCCCAGTAAGATGAAGAACGGCCCACACCCTCTGCTCGCTAGAGGACCCCCACTTTCGTTTCCTTTACTTTGGAGCCACTGGAGGATGAGTTCTGAAAGGTGTTTCTGTTATGCACCTGTGTGCTCTGCCGCCTGTCCTCCCATGCTGACTTTGTAGAGCTCTTTGCCTCCCAGGACATTGTCCTATCTGCCTGCCCCTGCCCCTGTCAGGAGCCTGCTCAATCCGGGCAACACTGTGGGAAGTGTGGGAAGGAAGTGCCAGTTTATTTAAGTTAAGCCGCAGGAGAGCCGTGGGTTCTGCAGTACCGGGGAGGTTCTGAAGCACGTGGGCTGATGTCCTTGTCTTACCTGCTAATCCACACCTGCCTCTTTGCGATCTTACCCGCTGTCCGTTGCTCACCTGCATGGACCCTCCAGCCTTCCAGACACTGCCAGACACTCACTCTTATCTCCCAAGACACCTGTTGCTCTGCCCATAATTGCAACGCACTTTGTTTCTTATTATAGAATCATTGGCATGAGGACGGGGCCCTGTTTCAAGGCAACAGAGAGGTTGTGCTTCTCCTGCAGCATTTAGTCAAACTCCAGCTGCCTTCCGGGTTCACATTCTGTGTTCACAAGAGAATAAATATTAAGTAGATTTGTTTGCTTTTGTAGCTGTGTCACTCTGACATATAGATATTTCCCGAGTTCTCCAATTTAACATCGTATTTCTGCTCATTAACCTGATAGATTTCCCCCTCAGAACACATCTGATTTCTCTCCAGCAACTCAGCCTAGAAGTTGATGACCATCCCTGCCTATGAAGTGTCCCCTGGGGGCTTTGCTGAGAGAACCCCTGTGGGGGGAGGGCCCCTGGTTTCTCAGCGTTCAGAGCTAGGACAGTAAATGCAGTCTCCCTCTGCAAAAGGAGGCTGAAAACAGTAATCTTTGGTAATTGAAAAAGCACAGTAGTCAGACTTATTATCAATTAAACAAGCACCTATGGGCCAGCATACAAACATAATTTTCAAATAAAACTTATTTTTATATTACAAATAGACTTTGAGTTTTGACAAGTAGCTTTCTGTTTTTGACGTAGAACCTAATCTTAAGTTTTGAACTCTCTACAGTGCTGAGACAAGGTTTTGTTGAAAACAAAGGAACGAATAATGTTTGTGTTGAGGAACAAAGACAGAAACTATCTGCTGTAAAAATGTACCATGTTGGTGTCAGTAGGGAAGGCAGATTCTAAGACTGCTAACTTCCAAAGTATTGAGAAGACTAGAATATGTTCAGAAAGGCACGCAGGCCTTCCCGTAGCTCCTCACACACAGTTCCTGAGCCCTGATCTCTGTGACACTCTGCAAAACTCTAGATCTCACTTTCCAAGCTAACGCCTCTTAATTTTATAAGTATTCTTAACAGATAACTATATTGATACCCTAGAGAAAATGGATGATCTATGTACACTAATATCTAAGAGTTATAAAAGTGCTACTATTTTAATATATAAACATATAGTTACTCTTTATTGCAAGAGAAAGATGAGATGCTTCATGCAGTAATTTTTTATTTTCTCTTCTTTGAGTATAGTTTTTCTAAAAGAAAGCATACGTGAGATAAATTGCTAGTCCTATAATTCATAGGATAATTATAATACAATGAAAATAGAAATAAAAAATTTTACCTGTGGATTTCACTCATGAATATTAGTAGCTTATTCCTTAAGATTTACTGAGAATAGGAAATAAGCAAAAGGGAAAATATCAAATCTCACTAAAACAATGAGAAAGTATTTTTTTGTTTATTATTTTGGGGATAGGTGGAGATAGAATTATGAGATCCCCAGGTCTGCCAAGGTTTGAGTGAATCTGGCACAGTGTAGGAGTTTTATAAATGAGTACGACGTTCTGGAAGGCAATTCTGCTATTTCACATACATTTGCTATCTAGTCTTATAATCTTGCTTTGGGCTTTTATCCTAAAGAAGGAGATTTTTTCCCGAAGCTGGGCTACCTACCTACCATTTATTTATGCTCCATTAACTATGAATATGAAAACCTGGGAAATTAGCACATGTCCCTAAATAGGGGATTGCTTAAATAAATGGCATAACAACCAAAACAGCCAATATTAAAAAGTAGTACAGACTGTATAAAAATATATATACACTTTTATGTTTATAACGATTGTGAGGAACAAGGAAAATGAGAAAACACCTAATGAACAAGGAAGATGTTTTCTTTTAAATGTTGTGACACTGTCATCATAATCACCCTTTTAAATTGCACAAGTAAAAGCACCTCATTAATTTCTGCAGCACCTGCCCCATAGTGAACTGCGCTGACTCTTCCTGAGAGTCTCATGACAAGGAGTAACGTGAATCTCTACACGTCCGATTTGCTGTGATCCTAGTGACTTACACTTTAAGTACATTCTGTGTTGTGACTTCATGCTTATCCGCAAATGTACCCAGAAGTGGAAAATAATTTTTTAATGATCGTATCTTCTAATCATTGAAAATGCATTAATTATTCATATGTTATGCATGTATATATTACTTACATGCAAATACACACATACATTCATAATTGATTTGAACATCAAGGTTTTAAAACTACGGATGACATTTTTAGGTATATAAATTCCAAACCAGAAGCAAAGCAACACTACTAGAAAATTACTACATTCTACTGAGAAGTGAGGAAATGTTTGGCTTAAGGGTACGTGCATATTTTTCCCCACTGGGAAAGCTTTAGAAAATTAAGAAGACTAGGATCTTTCTTTAATAGAGCACCAGGAGTGAGGGCAAAATAGCTTCTAGGACCTGTGAGAATGTGATGGAGCATCAGAGCGTAACCTGGAGCCAGGGAGGTATGTCTTGAACTGTGACCTTTCTTAGTAGGAAAAGATTGGGTGTGACTTTAGACTGAGCCCTGTGGAATTGTATGAAATGTTGGTTTTGTTTGTTTTGGAAACTGCACAGAATATGAAGCCGTGAAAGTGTCACTTAAAAACAACCAAGGCTATTAATGCCATGGCCATCATAGTGTCAGGCTGTGCCAGTGATGGGGACACCGGCCTTCCCGCCTCCGGAGTTCAGTGTCTCCTGGCAGGAGAGACAAGCAGGAAGGAATGTGTTTACAGGCAGTAACGGGCCTGGACATGCGGAGGCGTGGGGCCCACAGGTCAGCTGGAAGGTCCGGGAGACTTCTGAGAAGGGGGAGCCAGAGCCAGTTTGGAAGAGTGGTCCAAGTAAAAGCATGCTCAGAGGCCCTAAAAGGAAACAGCCCGATAGACGCCAAGTCCCTGGATCAGGGGACGTCACTGGAGTGTGGAACGCAAAGGGGGACTGGCAAGAAGTGAGCAGGATACCACGGATAACAACAACTACTGTGCTTGGGGATTTTTTCCCAAATTTCTAGGAGCACATAGAGTTTTCTACATGGGCGGGCGTACTGCTTCCTCCTGCTGACTTTTCTGGACTTTCTCTCACCTCCTTTGCACACATGGAGGTAAAGATCAGTAAGAAGGAAAGTCCGTGTGGCTTCCTGTGTCTTGGGGGGGCGATTGATTCACACCAGGTGGTGACGGTAACAATGGGCCAGGTGAGGGTGGGAGGGGCACTGAAAGGCAGGCAAGGTCATGCCTCATTTTGAAGATGTTTCAAGTCGCCAGATTCATTTCCCTTCTCCCTCATTCTAAATTGATGCTTTACATATGCACCCTTCATAGCCATGTGCCTTCTAATTATTTGGAGTAAACAGACTTTGACTTGCAGCCCTTAAGGGAACTTTCTGAATAAATTCACGGGAACACTAACATCAGTATTGGTGACCTTCCTGCTTTATTCTATCCAGGCTCCGATCCACGTCGGTGTGGTTTCTGCAGGGCCCACACCCAGACAGCCGGCTGTTGCTGGACACAGGGCGTGCGTCTGTGCCCACGCACTCACACGCACGGGCATGGGGGGTTCCTGTCTTTCCACAGCCGAAGGGGTAGCAGAGCTGCAGGCAGGAACAGTGAGAGTTGCTGGAGGAAGGGCAACGGGAGACTCCAGAGGAATAATAATTCTTCTGTGGCTCGAGCTAAATCTCTGCCCCTTACAAGACTACTGCCAGGAAGCTACCAAAAAAAGCTTTGAAATTGTGAGCCCAGGAAGAATCCTTTGCCCTAATGCATTGTTGAACAAGATGGAGCAGAGATCAGTGGCAAGGTAACTGTGCTTAAAAGTCTTTCATCCAGTGAGAAGCAGGCTGTCTGCCTTCAGTTAAGCTTCAGAGTGCTGCTGACAGCCTGATACTTGATTGCAGAGATAGAAGGAAACTGGGTCAAATATTGTTCCCCGTCACTTGGTCTGTTTTCTTATCTCCATCCGTACAGGGGAGCCCCTCCGGCATGTTTTTCAGCAAAATACACCACACCTGCTTTTGCTCACAACTCTGCAGAGTGATACTGTGGGTCAGGGTTTTTAAACCCACGTATTTTCAGACCATTTGACTTTCCATATTGAGGAATCTCCTTTGAAATTACAAATATGAGAGAGGAGAGGTGCTGTGAATGAACCTCCAGCCCCAGCTGAGATGCCCAAAAGGCGCTGGGTCTCTGTGCAGAGAGGGAGGCAGATGGCCGTCAGCGTGGCCTTCCCTGAATGGGACCCCACCATGTTCATAGGCCATCAATCCTACGCCCCTTCCAGAATAGACCATAATGTTAGTTCTTTTACTTAATCTTTTGTTTCAGAGCACACAAAATGTTTCCAAGTTCTCAGCTCCAGGCCCAGGAGCCTGGATTGAATAAGCCTCCTCACCCGGGGACGTAGGATGGAAGGGGAAGGGTGCGCTTGGCCTGAGCTTCCCTTCCGTCCCCAGCCCCGTCATCTGCCAGCCTGGTCTTCTTTCGTCCCTCCCTAACCCCCATTTCCAATTTCTCTCACATCGGATGATACAGGGACACAAGCCTTTATCCAAATGCTTTGGGGCAGAGGTGGTTGGGAATTAAGAGCTTGGAACATTTTTGATAGAGCAAGTGCATCTATCATGTATTATATCACCTGGGGCAATCTGGGGCGCTCTACCTAATACACTATTATTTCTACAGCAAATGTTCAAACATAGTAAAAGGGATAAAGACATACATAGCATCACATTCATTCAGGTCAAATTTTGCTGCCAAACTTTACAAAAAACTTTACGATTCCAGAGCTTTTAAGATTTCAGAATTTCAAAAATTTGGTGTTAGAACAAACAAATGTGTTTCTTAATATTTGAGGTATCAGTTAAAATATTAACAAGGATTGGAGGACTGTGAAAGTAGTTGCATATTTTCCCATTAAAAAAATCTTTTCTCCTAAACTTTATTTTCATCTTTCGGAAAACACAATAAAATGTTAAAAATAAAAGTAAAAAAGCACTAATCCCTCTACCATCAGGGGAAAAAAAATCTATGAAACCCTCTTCAGTCCCACCTCCTTTTCTCCTCCAAACCCCATCCCAAACCCCAGCTGAGTGTTGTTTCTATCTGCCAACTTTTCCTTAGCTTATCTGAACATTTCTACACACACAGAAGCCACAGAGGTGTACGTGCACCGTTTTCTTTTTTCTACAGACATGAGATCACACTCCCCGCAGGTTGATATCCACTGTTGTTCAGCATTTAACAGTGTGCCTGGGCATATATTGAAGGCAGAACGTGTGAAGCTCTTCCGTTATTTACAATATGCTATGATTTGTGAGTCCTGTTCCCTGTTAGAGATGTTTAAGTTCCAAGTCTTTTGTTATTACAAGCAACATTGGAAATGTTTTAGATAACCACGTATTTCTACTTCGGGGTAGATATCTAGAAATAGGATTTGAGGTCATACAGTGTTTAAACCAAATTAACCAAGAAAAGAGGTTTCTAGGTTTCCAGTTCTCAATCCACGTTGAACAACCCATATCTGCACCTGTACAAGTCGTTTGCACTTAAAAATTTTTACTCAGTATTTACTTAAACAAAGCAACTCTTCATAATGCTTCATTAAAAGAATTTGAATTAACTAGAAGATCTTTTTTTTGTGACAGTCTTACTTTGTCGCCCTGGGTAAAGTGCTGTGGCGTCACAGCTCACAGCAAACTCCAGCTCTTGGGCTGAAGCGATTCTCTTGCCTCCGCCTCCCTAGCGGCTGGGACTACGGGTGCCTGCCACAAGGCCTGGCTATTTTTTGGTTGTAGTTGTCATTGTTGTTTAGCAGGCCAGGGCTGAATTCTAACCCACCAGCTCCCGTGTTTATGTGCCTGGTGCCCTAGCCACTGAGCTATAGGCCCCAAGCCTAACTGAAAGATCTTCTTAGAATTACCTCTACAGTACACAGAACGGGTCAGGATTCCTCAAAATCTACTCAGATTCCACCAGAATCTCCTTGGGATACTTTTTTTTTTTTTTGGAGATAAATATATGTATTTTATTGTTCTTCATTACGTTATTCCCCCCCCCACCCCTCCGTGGTAAGACAGAATTGATTTACAGAAAACACCAAAGCTCCTGGTAGAGGGAGAGATTTCAAGTGGGGAGAGAGATGCTCTCTCCGTTCCTCTCCTGGTCTTTCCCTGTCTCCTCCTCTAGGCCTGTAGCCTCAGGGTATATATAGGTGTATGGGTTCCTTGGCCAGGAAACAAATGAATACAGTCCCTTCCACCGGGGGCAAGGTGAATGAGTGTATCAATGAATGGACACAGTCCATCCATGGAATTCAGGCCTAGGAAATTCA